>JAWQEG010008033.1:0-42500 GCA_033782935.1 Petrolisthes cinctipes
GTGTAAACCAGTAAAGTTTAAAGTAGCACTAGGTTAATATAGCAGTTGCACTTATGCTTTCACAAGAAAAATGCATGTTCCAGGCAATGAATAAATGGGAAGTATATAGAGGAAGGTATGTCACATGTAGGCACCCAAAGGAGGATAGCAAGCAAACACACTACTCAAATTCACAAGCAATTATTAAGGAAGCAAACAGGATAAGCAAACACATCAATGAATCAACTTTCCAAACAAATACTGTAGGAAATTCAAAGGGAAATGGAACAAGCATAGACTCAACTACATATAATAGACAAAATCACATTCATTATGAAACGCAAATATGTCAAGCACTGTGAAGCTCCTAATTACAGGTGGCAATCACAGGCAAACAGGCCAGACCAAACAATGTATGTCACTGTCACACTCTAGCACGCTTCATGATCTAAAATGAACAGTAATAATGATCATACCAAGCATATAAAACACCCACCAAGCATAAGAAACTTTACACACAGACAGACAGATTCAGCAAGCACAGTATTTGAATGATTGATTGATATAGGCGCCGCAACAGCGAGGTCACATAGCGACAGAAAAAGGTGATAGAGAGGTGAGACAGCAAGTAGAAAGGAAATAGAAAGAAAAGAGGGAGCAAGCACATGCACATGATAACTAGACAAATTTATCACATGTACAGTCAGTCTAAACTCACACCACATGTAGGCAAGCAGAGCAGTGGCACGAAAACATCACTACATGATTATAGCCTTGTAAAAACGAACCAACACGCTCGTATAAACACAGCCAAAGCCATACTCGCATAAACAGGAGGCTCAGGGTATAACAGTATCAACGCAGCAATGGCCACATAAGGAACACACCACTACACCAACACAATATTGGCCAGTGCATTAGTGTGTGTGTGTGTGTGTGTGTGTGTGTGTGTGTGTGTGTGTGTGTGATTATTTATATAAATCCATTAGTGTGTATATTTGAATGTATGTGTTTGTCAGTGTGTTCATCAAAACATATGTTCTTGCTATCACTTGTTTGTGTGTGTGTGTGTGTGTGTGTGTATATGTCCCTGAGGTCACCCCGTGTTGTGTGCTCTTCCTTCTTAGTAAGCTGATCTGCCTGGTCATTTGTGCTTGTTGTGTCTCCTTATGGCTGAGGTGCTGCGGTTGTTTGGTGGTGGTGCGTGGTGTGGAGGCAGAGGAAACCTTGACGAGTTCTTATTGTTCCCATGATGTTATTTTTCTATTTTACTGACTCCTTTGGTGATATGGTTCTAACATTGCTCCGTTCGTATTGTGTAGTGTAGGATTCATGTGAAGGCTGTGATCTTATTGTGTAGTTTAGGGTTCATATGAAGGCTGTGAATATGCTGTTACGATCATATTTCTACATTGGTGGTGTTTTGCTGGGGTTGTTCTGTTGTGCAGCTGAATCGCAAGTGAAAACCCTCATGAACAAACCACACAAACACGAACTACAAGAAGATTATTGTATTAACTGTGCGCATTCATAAGAACTGTAAGCACATACAACCTCCACAAAATTTAACTCGCGAAGTGAATTGGCCGACGAACGACACTCAGAGACAATTGTATATAATTAAAATACACGAACCCCTCACATGTATGTATACGTGAATCCACACCCACACATACTCACCCACACACAGCTTGAGGTACAATTGCCAGCACTTATAACTCGTACAGGAGAGATGAGAAATAACAATGCTGACTGTACCAGTTATAAATGCTGGCAACTGTACATATTCACACGAGGCATAATAGAAACTACATATTGGTACAAATGCATAGGTTAATAAACGCTATATAAAGATATGTTCCCTTACAAATCCACACTCGTACTACAAAGATACACATAAGCTAATACTATGCAAACATAAAACAATACCCAAACACACATAAGCATAATATACATACAAACACTGGAGCACACATTCATGTTGGTTGTTGTAAGCTTATGGTGTGAATATCCTCTCATTCATATTCTAAACATAATAAAACTTTCATAACCCACAATTTCCCAGTCACCAATTTCCTTGCAACTGTAGCGCGTAAACACAACCTCATTCTTTCTCATTTGCCCGCCTGCACCTATGAGTACATTTTATATAGAGTACATTATATTATACAGCAGGTACATTTTATAGCTAGTTTAATATGGTATTTGAATGGAAGCTGTCTCAGAACACGTATTTATAATTCCCTTTAATTGATGTATTGTTAACCAGAGATATTTCACCCATACGATACTTTGTTCATTTGTAGCATAATATACAGCCAAACAGATGACTTGTGACACTTACATTAACACACAACCCTTAGTTACCTTAGTCTAACATTATATCCATCCACACACACACACACACACACACGGACCAGCTATGCATAACCGAGTACTGAGGGAGTAACATGAGTGTGCCTGGTGCCTCACTACATAAAAGGGTTTACTACTAAAGTTTACTAGCGAGTGTGGTGTTCCGGACCAGGACAGGCGGGGCCCTATAGTTTGTCCCTCACGACCCCCAAGTAACCCCTCATGACCCCATAGTACTTGTAGTCCTTTACGACCCACAAGTAACCCCTCACAACCCCATAGTAACCCCTCATGACCCCCAAGTAACCCCTCACGACCCCCAAGTAACTCCTCACGACCCCCAAGTAACCCTTCACGACCCCCAAGTAACCCTTCACGACCCCATAGTACTTGTAGTCCTTTACGACCCCCAAGTAACCCCTCACGACCCCCAAGTAACCCTTCACGACCCCCAAGTAACCCCTCACGACCCCCAAGTAACCCCTCACGACCCACAAGTACTTGTAGTCCTTTACGACCCCCAAGAAACCCCTCACGACCCCCAAGTAACCCCTCACAACCTCCAAGTAACCCTCACGACCCCAAGTAACCCCTCACGACCCCCAAGTAACCCCTCACGACCCTATAGTACTTGTAACCCTTCACGACCCCATGGAAGCCCAGTTTATGTTGGGGGGGGGGGGGAATTAAAAGAAAATTACTCGGGCAACATTACTTACAGGGCAAAAAATATGACCCATAGTGTTTTACTTTACCATGAGCGAATGTCTTAGGGGGAAGTTTTGTGTTGGTAAATCTGGAGCAACTGAATCCTCCAAACTATTCCAAGAGAACAGAACACTATTATTTTTTGCTCTTCTGGTCCTGTTTCCTAGCATATATACTTTGGAGGAATCAAGGCACTCCAATGTAATAAAAAAGAATTACTACCTTAACAGTGGCATTATGTTGCGTGTAGTATAGTACAGTACAGTATTTACCGTGTGTAAACCAAGTCAGTAATGCTAATACACGAGCTTTTTTTGTGTGTGTGTGTGTGTGTGTGTGTGTGTGTGTGTGTGTGTGTGTGTGTGTGTGTGTGTGTGTGTGTGTGTGTGTGTGTGTGTGTGTGTGTGTGTGTGTGTGTGTGTGTCTGTAGCATCTCGGAGACTTCATTGCCGCTTTGACTGATAATTGGAACACCCATAGAATTAACCTTCCTGGAATATCATGCTTATAGGTTTACCAAAAATTCCCCCTCAAGTGGTATGAACGGGAGGCCATACAACCCGGCCACTCTGTTCGTATAAATTTGAAGCATCACAAGAGAAAGATTAACATTCAAATTGTCCCCCAACCCCACCGAAAAAAAAAAAAAAAAAAAACACACACACACACACACACACACTCACACACACACACACACACACACACACACACACACACACACACACACACACACACACACACACACACACACACACACACACACGCATTCCTGTCTGTAAAAAAAAAAAAAAAAAAAAAATCTGCCCGTAAAAGAAAAAATAAAAAAAAATAAAAAATAAATAAATACACACTCCTGCCCGTAAAAAAATAAAAAAAGTAATATATTGATACCCTGATCCTATATAAATGTTTCCCCTCCAACCTTCTCCATTTCCCCTCGAGTAGGAGCAGGAGTAGCAGCACCATTTGTGAGGGAAGGTCGTGAGGGGTCTTGGTCGAAATTAAACTGGTATCTTCCACGGCCTGACGTCATGTGTGGCAAACGGCTTCATGAAAAAGTTCCCTCGTCGGCCATGAAAAACTTCCCCTCACAGCCGCCTTGACGACCGCACTTATTACACGTTATTTTTGTTTTGCCCCTCTCTCTTGTCTGTCTGTCTGTCAGTGTATGTCTCCTTCCATCCCTCTCCTCCTCCCCACGTCTCTCTCTTTACGGACATTCAGTGGTAATGCAAGGACACGACAGATTGACTGGTGTCCACACCTTTTAGAAAAACTTGACAACACAGCTGGCAGCAGAAAATCGCTTCAGGGTTACATGATGTTGTAATACAAGTTCTGAGGAGTTGACGGATGTACTTTTGCAGTCAGTTACCTCTCAATCTTAGAGAGACACCAATTTTTTTTTCTCAGATCTGTGTGTGTGAATATATATATATATATAATATGACCATAACGTTATCAACAAATTTACCTCAAATCAACATAGGTAAATATTTTGCGGGCGAGAGGAGAGGGTAAGTATATATCAGCAATTGCATATTTAATGAGTTTATATGTAGTTTCTTTTTAGTTAAAGCCAGCATGAAAATGAGTTTGCCAAGCTTCCTTTTATCACTTATGAATATCAAACTAAATGACTGTAATATCCGCATATATTTTCCGCAGATGGCCCTCAGTAATGATAAACGTGCAATATCTGAGTCAGTAAACCGCAACACTAACACAGAATCTAGGAAATAATATGAAACCCAAGTTCTCTAATCACTGTCCGGGATGATTTGCACAGGGTAGCACATCGTTCTCGTGTCGTAACCTCACCGTTCTATAAGAAAAAGCCGATATGGGTTTCAGTTTAGGCGGGTTATGAGGGGAAATGATAACCTTGAGGCGAGGATATGCAAGAGGTGTAATTTTGTACTACAGATAAGATACTGTAATGACACGTTAGTCTGGGAGTCGGTGGAGGATGTCATCTCTTGGTGGAAGGAGGCGCTGGGAGACTGATAAGGTTACCTATTAGCTAGTGGTGGTGGTAGTGGTAGTGACAGGGGTTGGGGGTAGTGGTGGTGGTGGTGGTGGTTACAGGTTTGGCAGTGGTAGAAGTGATGGTGGTTGTGACAGTGGTGGTGGTGGTGATGGTGATGGTAGTAGTGACAGGGTTGGGGGTAGTGGTGTAGGTGGTGGTGGTTACAGACATGGTAGTGGTGATGGTGGCATTGACAGTGGTGGTGGTAATAACAGGGTTAGAGGTAGTGGTGGTGGTGGTAATGACAGGGTTAGTGGTGGTGGTGACAGTAGTGGTGGTGATGGTGGTAATGACAGGGTTAGGGGTATTGGTGATGGTGGTGGTGACAGTGGTGGTGGTGATGGTGGTAATGACAGGGTTAGGGGTAGGGGTAGTGGTGGTGGTGGCAGTAGTAGTGGTGATGGTGGTAATGACAGGGTTAGGGGTAGGGGTAGTGGTGGTGGTGGTGGTGGGCTAGGCAGTACAGACATGTTCAAAGCAAGGTTAGGTATCCAAGGTCGGTCGGTAATGTTGAGAGTTGAGCTGATACACCTTCACCAATCCCACCCAACCAGACCCCAGCCACCCACCCACCTAGGCCACCCGCACACTGACACACCCACCACCCACTAACATTACACCTCTCACCACCCACTAACATTACACCTCCCACCGCCCACTAACATTACACTTCCCACCACCCACTAACATTACACCTCTCACCACCCACTAACATTACACCTCTCACCACCCACTAACATTACACCTCTCACCACCCACTAACATTACACCTCCCACCACCCACTATAAAACATTAAATCTCCCACCCTCTCACTCACGCCAACGCCCACCCTATCACCAACAACCGCCCACCCCTTTCCACCTTAACACCCACTGTCCACCCAAACTATAATACCCACCACCCACTCTAGTCACACACAGCTCGACAAGAACTTCGTTGATTTATTTAAGGGACCCTGTGGTGTAGTCAGACAATTGAAGGTTAACGAGTCCTTCAAGCATTGCCACGAAACACCACCGGTATTTATGGAGCTTGTTGATGGCATAGTCTGGAGGAATCAGAAGCCACCTAGTCTCTTAAACGATCACAGACTTCTTAACATTCATCCTTTTTCTCGCCTTGAAGTGTCACACATTTTAAGTTTGTAGAAATTAAACGTGATTATAATTATTCGGACATGTTAACCAGTGAAAGTGTTAATTATTGGACCTGCATGAATATAGTCGACGATTTTGGATGCCACTGATTCCTCCAAACTGTTCCACAAAACTAATGTCTTAAGTTGAAGTTGTCTGTTAGGTGGTGGTAGTAGTAGTACAGAGGAATCAATATAGGACAAAAAAACAGATACAAAATGGTTAGAATCCCTATAGTTAATGCCAGACAAAATATCTCTCCACGCCAGAAGGTTTAGATTAATTAAGGGGGTGCGGGAATAGGGGGACAGGCTGGGGGTGGGGGGGTTAGGGGAGTGCGGGGGGTTAGGGGAGTGCGTGGGATTTTTTGGGGGGTACGGGAGTAGGGGGACAGGCTTGGAGAGGGGGGGGGGTTAGAGGGTTGCGGGAATAGGGGACAGGCTTTCTACCCACCCCAAGCCTGCCCCCCTATATATTCCCGCACCCCCCCCCCCCCCCCCCCCCAAGCCTGTCCCCTACTCCCGCACCCCCTTAAGGATATTATGTATTAGACGAGGGAAGGCTGTATGTAGCTGGATAATTTATAGCTGATGAAAAGGACGACAGGAGTCAGGCCAAGATTTATAGCACGGGTTCGTAAGTGTTTGCTTGTACGATGTTCGGTTTGTTTTTACGGTGCCTTATTTGTTATGCCCCAGGATTTTTTTTTTTTCTCTCTCTTTTTTTTTTTCTCTTTTTTTTTTTTATCTCGCCTGGAGACTGGGTATGTATGTATGTATGTGTGCGTGTGTGTGTGTATTTTTATAGGTAATGTGTGCAGTTGGGTTTGTAGGATATTGCACTAAGCTATGAAAATTATTATCTAATGCACCTCAACGTATTCACTTGTTTCTCCCCTTTCTCCATATATTTATTTACCCATACTCGTCCCATTTCACATATCCAACCAACTATATCTGTGCTTTGAATATCCCGTCTCGCAAAATCTCTCTCTAAGATTCCACTCCTTATTTCTATTTTCATTGAGTTTATACCACCTTTTATCCGCATCTATTCTCTCAGGCCATCTACACCTTCCTTCCATCCAATTTCTACCCAAAACACATCCCCACCTTCGCCGCCCAGTCCACTCACACCCACCCCCACCCCTCCCAGTTCACCCACACCCACTCCCACTCCTCCCAGTCCTTTCACACCCACCCATCCCAGTTCACCCACACCCACCCCTCCCAGTTCACCCACACCCACCCCTCCCAGTTCACCCACACCCACCCCTCCCAGTTCACCCACACCCACACCCAACCCCTCCCAGTTCACTCGTCTCCCCCACACCAAGCTCCCACCCAACCTTCCCCTCAAACCCAAGACTCGAGTTACAGTACACTGGTCAAACTCGCATCATCTGCACCCATCACCCCTCCCCTCCTAGCTAGCTCCTCATTCGTCCAGCCTCGCCATCTCCCCTCACTCTTGTATTGCCTCTGTCTATCCCTTCATTCTTATCTGTTTCTCTTTCTCTCGTCATAATCACTCTTCCACTCACTCTTCCTCACCTTCTTCTTCTTATTTGTTTCTCTTTCTCTCGTCTACTTACTCTTCCACTCACTCTTCCTCACCGTCTTCTTCTTATCTGTTTCTCTTTCTCTCGTCGTAATCACTCTTCCACTCACTCTTCCTCACCTTCTTCTTCTTATCTGTTTCTCTTTCTCTCGTCGTACTCACTCTTCCACTCACTCTTCCTCCCCTTCTTCTTATTTGTTTCTCTTTCTCTGGTCGTACTTACTCTTCCTCACCTTCTCCTTCTTATTGTACTATAGTTCCTCTTCCTTCGTTTTCCCCTCCCCTTCATGTTCTCATATTCCTTTGCGTGATTCAGTGCCTTTGCTTTAGTTAATATCTAACTTAGTACAGCTTCCCACACCACATCCTTTCCTTTGCTTTCTAATTATTGTGCTTACACTACCTTCCCCTCTCTGTTCGTCCTACAACATCACATTCTACCTATCACCGTTCTTTACGTCTTCCTTCCTCGTGTAATATAATTCGTTAATCCTCACCACTCTCTCATGCACGTCTAATTCTTTCTCATTCAGTTCTGAATTGTTACCTGCCTTATTGCTCCTTGCATTCGAGTATTCGTTTATTAAATTGATATTCCTTTCACGCCATCTTCTCATAAATCGACTAATTCACCCCAACACACAACCCACACTTCATATCATTCGTAGCAAGCCACATCCGCATGCTATGTAAGATTTAACTAGTTAAGTTCGCACAATGCACACACACACACACACACACACACACACACACACACACACACACACACACACACACACACACACACACACACACACACACACACACACACACACACACACACACACACACACACACACACACACACACACACACACACACACACACACACACACACACACACACACACACACACACACACACACACACACACACACACACACACACACACACACACACACACACACACACACACACACACACACACACACACACATTTACACACACACACATTTACACACACACACACACACACACACACACACACAGAAAACAAAAAATAATGAACACAAGGAAATGCCCCAGCACTGCTGAACCAACTCGTAAAACGTCAGGCAACAAGGGGCACCGCTGGCCAAGAAGGACAGAGAAGTAATAAGGAAACTGAGGCGTGGTGTGGCGTGGGTCAGTAAGGAGCCTCTCAGTTAGTTAATTAAAGTGGATTTTAGTATCCTCATTGACTGTCGCAGGAGCAATATATTAAGGGGTGTGAGATACTGTCAGAGAATTGGAGAATAGTGATTACTCCATATAAGAAAATAATAATAATAATAATCACCGAGAAGGGAATCTGTTTCTTGACACATTTTGAGGGGTTCAGTATCCTCCAAAACACTGACAACTTCATAGGCCCCTTAGGGTAAACAAGGCCTTAGGTACTTCAAGTGAAGATGAGATGAGAAGTTGGGTGACCGTCTACTCCCTTTTACATCAGGAGTAGTTAGTTAGCTAAGTTTTTATGGGGAAATTGGTGTCAGTGGTTTAGTTGTCTGAATCACGAGAAATTTGGGGGATTGTTTGTTCAAGAGTATTATATTACGGTGACGAGAATGTGAGTCAACCATACACGAAAGATGCAAGTAAAGCAACCACGTAATTCTCAGGTTGAAGATTATAATGTATAGTGAAAATCCCCACCCATGCACACCCCTGGAGCAAGACCCGGCCCCCTATAGAAGCAGGAAGGAAACACGTGATATGGAATGAGTGAAATAAACTTAGTGTGTATACTGTAACGTCAGCCTTGTGATTGACAGTGGCGTTGAGTGTGTATGTATGTGTGTGTGTGTGTGCATGCTGTGTCTGCGAGTTTTTAGGATCGGTCACTGAATACTGAGAAACGATCGTCGTGTATCCCTTATTATCAGATTAAAAGCGCACTCAAATGGTAGGTGAAACTGATATGGTTTAACTTTAACAAAATATAAATATCCTGAAAACTCGAGGTGGAACTGAGCTCCTTAGTTTTTCATTGGTGAGGAAAACCACAGTAGTTCTTCACCACACACTAAGTAATTATATTGACCTCTGGTGGCAACGAACTCGTGCTCTAGTATCTGACTGTATGTACCCTTTTTCCTTCCGTTGTGGTGGTGGTGGTGCAACTCCCATGTTTCACGACCCCCTCCTCACGCTTTCTGTGTAAGGTTGTCATTACGAGGTTCTGAGGCTTCGTTCACAGGATCCCGGATGTCCCTCCCAAAAGGCCTTCTCGGATCTAATCATTCCTTTTCCACCGAGCTCTTCAAAGGGGCCCAATTGGGGGAGATCCCGCAGCGTCGCCACCCCTTTAACTTCTTCCTGCCCCCTCGCACAATAGGCTGGTTCAAGGAGCTGGCTAACTCCGTGATCACCCGACCTTTCATCAGTCTGCCACTCCGGACGTCAGAGAAGGAGAGGAGAGGGTCTGGGGACTGACGGTCTGTGCAAAGGTCCGCTTTATTCCCAAGTCTCTTATGGTACCAATATTTTTCCTTTCTTATACACTGTACTCTAGGCTTCATGATTCGAAACCTTATACTTTTGGTATAGATATGTGAGAAGATTTGGTTATACAACGACTAATCAAATCAGGTTAGATTTGGGAAAAGTTTGGTTTGCTCAAAGTATGCAAAGTGAAAATGAGCGAGCGTGATGACCTCCGTAAGAGAATATAGAGGAAGCTTCCCTATACAACAAGGGACTTGGGTATGATGCTGGCATGTCAGTGTTGCCGTTACACCTCTAATTAGGGATGATGTTGGGGTGAGTGTATTTGGTTGGGTTGTTGTGTGGATGTGTATTACAGTGTGAGCTAGCCTGGACCTAGTTGTGTGGAATTAACACTAAGAAGTAAGTTCTAACTATTATTGACACCATGAAATTGATTTATCGCATCGAGAAAAATTGTAACGGATGATAATTGATTTTATAGCATTTCCTACTTCTAAAAAAAAAAAAAAAATGGACGATATAATGATAAAATAAGCATATTACAGTCATTCATATTTCATAGCATTGATGCACAGAAAGACTTTTGCAGTGTCTTATATTTGTCTTGCGATGCTGTTTGTCTCATTCTTTTTAAAACTCCTTATTTTCTTTTATCATGCAGCACTTTTCTCTCCACGTACAGAACATACATTACCTGCTCTGCCTCACATGCAGTGTGTAAACCTTGCTGTCTAATAAATGTTTCCTCCAGCTTCCAACCATGCCTAAGCCTTGTAGCAGCATTCACTCTTATTATTTATAACCATAAAGTGGGTTAAATTAGCCCTCTCGTGAGGTAGATGTGAGCTTAACACTATATAATGGCATTCGTACAAAATGTGTATCACTGTATTACACAGTTTAAACAAATAATAATCAAATAACAGTTTATTAGATTTTAAAATGTCTCTGAAGCAAATTTTTGTTTTATTGCTACTGGCATTACACAAGATATCAAGAATTATATAAAAAATACATTCTATTTACATAACAGTGAAGATCATAATATCTGTTGTCCGTGAATATAGATAAGTGTGTATATTTCTGTCATCCTCTAATTGTGGCTATATATAGTTTCTTACTACATCATAATATTATTGTGGTCCTCCCCAGCACCCATATCTAGCAGACCAGAGCCTATCAAAGCCTTGACCCACTGGGCAGTAGATCTCAGCGTCTCACACACCCCTACTTTTTTGTAGCCACAACTCACTGTCATGCCGCTGCAGTAAAAATCTTAAACCCCTCCATGAGATTATTAGCGTCTCATCATGTCACTTTGAGCCTTATCTACAGAGGCTAGAGAGACCAAGGTCCAAAGGGTTACTTGGAAGGGTACAAAGATGGATCTTATATTTTTGCCCTCTTTTTTTTTCGTTTTCCTCTCAGACAAGACTTAGAGTTACTATTTTCTAGGGTTCAAGGCAAGAGATAGTTTTTAGGACTGATGAGAGATTGGTTAAGATGGATGTACTGTATATACGTATGAGAGGGTAAAGGTAAAACAACAAATGCGTAATGATATGAAAAGTGGAGATGAGGAGTATTGTAAATGATGTGGTGGAGTTAACATGGGTATAGTGATGTGAAGGAGGAGGAGGAGAAGAGAGGAAAGGAGAGAGGGAGGAGGAGGAGGAGGAGGAGGAGGAGGAGGAGGAGGAGGAGGAGGAGGAGGAGGAGGAGGAGGAGGAGGAGGAGAAGGAGAAGGAGAAGGAGAAGGAGAAGAGAGGAAAGGAGAGAGGGATGAGGAGGAGGAGGAGAAGGGGAAGGAGAAGAGAGGAAAGGAGAGAGGGAGGAGGAGAAGAGTGGAAAGGAGAGAGGGATGAGGATGAGGAGGAGGAGGAGGAGAGAGGGAGGAGGAGGAGGAGAAAAAGAGAGGAAAGGAGCAAGGGATGAGGAAGAAGAGGAGAAGAGAGGAAAGGAGAGAGGGATGAGAAGGAAGTACTGTATGGGCCACTGTGATGTAAGGGCCAACAACCACCTTAGGAGAGTCAAGGTTACAGTAGAGCAGCAGGGAAGGGTACACACTAAAACAACATCTTGTCGCTAATTATGGATGCCCTTCTCTTTCCCTACCCCCCACCTCCTCCTCTACCTACATGTCTCTATCTGTATATCTATCTATTTGTTTGTTTATCTATCTGTGTGTGTGTTTATTTATTTTTTTATTCTCAGTGAGTTTTTGTATGGACTCGAATGTGTGTGTGTGTGTGTGTATCTACGTGAATTTTTGTATGAACGCGAATGTGTGTGTGTGTGTCTTGTGTATATAAGTACGTATATGTGAGTATGTAGAGTACGTATGTATGTGTGTGTGTATCATCTAGACCCCTTCACCACCTCATTCACACTACACGTTAATAAGTAACTTGATCTATACGAACGACCGCGTCCCCTCCCATACCATGTCCTTGCTTCTCTCGTCATCTCCTTCACAGTCCAAAACATATTTTTTCATCAGCCTATCAGGGCGTGTTATGGCGTCTGGTGCTGATGAGGCCGCCACATATCTATTTTCACTGTGGCAAGGCTATTTTCTATTTTGAGTGAAGGTTTATTTATTGTGCATTCCACATTTGCTTTGTACTGTACTTACACTGATTCCACCCATTAACTCTATATAAATGATGCTTATATATGTTTTGTCAAATGTGGTAGATGTTGAGTGTTGAAGTTAATTATTATTGTAGGCAACATGACAGTATATCCTGTCCGATAGCGCTATACAAAATCTCTGTTAGTAAATATGTAATGGAAATGTGAAATTATACGATTATGATGATTCTGTTTAGTGAAAATATTTAGACAAGGTGATATCCACTTATATTTCCCTCCTTATACAGTATATAGTATTATATTATTGGTTAGCATAGGAGTGAAATAAATAGCATAGGAAATAAATTAAGTTGTCTCTACTACAGTACTTACACATAAAACCAGAAGATGGATTGTGGCACGTGCACCTGGCAACGAATGTGCATCTGTGGTGTCGCTGTAGTAACAAAAAGAAAAACACTTCTTATACAACATATGAGTTAGAATCCTATTGATTTTTTTATGTGATATCCTTTATTGTTCAGTCAGCTATCTACAATAAACCCATATATATATATATATATATATATATATATATATATATATATATATATATATATATATATATATATATATATATATATATATATATATATATATATATATATATATATATATATATATATATATATATATATATATACTAACAATAAGGGATAGAATGGGGTGTGATACTTGTTCTGATATAGCTTACTGTAAGTGTTCTGTACATACAAACAAACAAAGACAGTGTAACAGGAGTACTTAATGTGATAAACGGGTCTGCACGAGTATACTCATTATCCTTCACACACACACACACACACACACGTGCTCGCTTATGTGTGTATTGATATCTGCCAACCCACGCTCCTCATTCATCATCTTAATAGTTCATTATCACCCTATCCTCCTTGGGATCAGTTACTAAGTGTTTGACTCCCCCCCCCTCCCCTCACACACACACACACACACACACACACATACACACACACACACACACACACACACACACACACACACATGATGTTAAAGGGGTCGTGTTATGTCTTGAGAACTGGTGGGCTACTGATTCCTCCAAACTATGCAATGAAACAAGATCCCCTACTCTTTTCCTGAGTTGATCTGTCTCCTGGCACACTTTGGAGGAATCATTAGCTCTCCAATTCACTCAAAATAATAAATATCCCCCCTTAAGGACCCTGTTGTGATCGTGTATGAGACTTGGTGGCTTCTGATTCCACCTGACTATGCCACGAAACAAACAAGCTCTTTCTATATAGATGGCGTTTTGTGGTAATATTAGAAGGACTCGTTCATTTCCAATATTCTGACTACATGACAGGGTCCCTTAATTAATTGCATGATGTGAAGAAAGCCACCACCTAAAATATCAAAACTGTTACCAATGCCACCAGTTATGTTACCTCTCACCTCACCCAGACTCCACCAACTAACCAACCAACCAACCAACCACCTTCATCACTGACACGTTCATCACCATAACTACCACTTAACCCACAGACTCTGCCACTTAAACTACTGCCACTCAAATTACCACCACCACTATCATTCTCTCTCTCTCTCTCTCTCTCTCTCTCTCTCTCTCTCTCTCTCTCTCTCTCTTTTTTTTACTGCATTCGCATTCATACCACCACTACCACCAATATCTCTCTCTCTCTCTCTCTCTCTCTCTCTCTCTCTCTCTCTCTCTCTCTCTCTCTCTCTCTCTCTCTCTCTCTCTCTCTCTCTCTCTCTCTCTCTCTCTACCAAGTCTGACGTAAGGACCTACTTCATTAACACCTTCTTTAACACCTTCGTCACCACCACCACTAGCACACACACACACACACACACACACACCATCTGCAGCATCAGTGAAACCCTTGACACTGTTAATTTTTGCATCATTCTTGTATCCCTCTTCCTCACTTTCACTTTCATTGTTGTCGCTTTCTCCCTTCTTATCTCTCACTTTCTCTCTTTTTCTTCCTCACTTTCACCTTCATTGCTGTCGCTATCTCCCTTCTCTTCCTTATTGTTTTTATTATATTCTCTCACTTTCTCTTCCTCACTTTCACCTTCATTGCTGTCGCTTTCTCCCTTCTCTTCCTTATTATTATTATTATATTCTCTCACTTTCTCTTCCTCATTTTCACTTTCACCTTCATTGCTGTCGCCTTCTCCCTTCTCTTCCTAATTATTTTTATTATATTCTCTCACGTTCTATCTTTTTTTGGCTCTCTATAATGCAATATGTTTCTGTCGCCTCCCCTCCCCAGTCTGCCCTTCTCACCCCCGCCCCCCGCCCCCCCTCCCCCCATGTTTACCATACCAGACTACACGACCCATGTCTTCTGTCACCCCTTCACATACCTCGAGCCCCTCACATCCTTCCTTACACACAACGACACCATTCACCTCCCTGCTCCACTCATTCCCTCTCCATCACACTTCCCTGTACTCCCATCACACTTCCCTATAGTCCCACCTCACTTCCCTGTACTCCCATCACACTTCCCTGTACTCCCACCACACTTCCCTGTACTCCCATCACACTTCCCTGTACTCCCACACACTTCCCTATACTCCCACCACACGTCCCTATACTCCCATCACACTTCCCTGTACTCCCACCACACTTCCCTGTACTCCCACCACACTTCCCTGTACTCCCATCACACTTCCCTGTACTCCCATCACACTTCCCTGTACTCCCATCACACTTCCCTGTACTCCCATCACACTTCCCTGTACTCCCATCACACTTCCCTGTACTCCCATCACACTTCCCTGTACTCCCATCACACTTCCCTGTATTCCCACCACACTTCCCTGTACTCCCATCACACTTCCCTGTACTCCCATCACACTTCCCTGTACTCCCATCACACTTCCCTGTACTCCCATCACACTTCCCTGTACTCCCATCACACTTCCCTGTACTCCCATCACACTTCCCTGTACTCCCATCACACTTCCCTGTACTCCCATCACACTTCCCTGTACTCCCACCACACTTCCCTGTACTCCCATCACACTTCCCTGTACTCCCATCACACTTCCCTGTACTCCCATCACACTTCCCTTACTCCCATCACACTTCCCTGTACTCCCATCACACTTCCCTGTACTCCCATCACACTTCCCTTACTTCCATCACACTTCCCTGTACTCCCATCACACTTCCCTTACTCCCATCACACTTCCCTTACTCCCATCACACTTCCCTGTACTCCCATCACACTTCCCTTACTCCCAACACACATCGTTTCCTTCAATCTAACACCACACACTCCATCCCATTCTGCTTATCCACTCGCATCTTCCATCCTCTCTCTATACACGGTTCTATTTTCCTATCGACGTATCAGCTCTTTCCTCCGTCACTCGATCTCCTAAATTTCCCCTATGTGATTTCTCCTTCTTTTTTATTTATGTAGCCCACAACAAGATTTCTCCTCCACGTCCCACCAAACTACAGCACCACCCTTCTAATTACCTACACACCACCTCTCCTCCCCACTCCTCTATTTCTACTTCTCGCCTCTTTTCTCCCATTCCTTCCTTCTTCATTCGTTCCCTTTTCTTTTTCCCTCCCTTTTCCTTATCCCTCTCTACTTCTCACTCCTATTCATCCCTCCCTTCTTCCTTCCTTTATTCGTCTCTCCATTTTTCCTTCCTATCTTCTTCTCACCCTTCTTCCTTCAGTTCTTCGTCTCTCCCTTCTTCCTTCAGTTCTTCGTCTCTCCCTTCTTCCTTCAGTTCTTCGTCTCTCCACTTTTCCTTCCTAACTTCGTCCCATCCTTCTTCCTTCCTCTCTTCGTCTCTTCTCTTCGTCTCTTCCTTCTCTTCTCCTTGTCTCTCCACTTCTCCTCTGGTCGTTTCTCCTCCCCTGTCGTGCACACCAAGGCCAGTGTGTGTGTGTGTGTGTGTGTATGTGTGTGTGTGTGTGGGTGGTGGCGCCAACAACATACCGACTGACCTACACACATCATTTCCGTGTTGGCCTTCATCATTTGCTTATATCTACTACCGTATGTATCTCGACTTGTATAATATCTACCTTAAATATCTCAACATGTATAATATCTATTGTATATCTAACCATGTATATTATCTACTTTGTATCCTAACTTACATAATATCTACCTACCGTCTCTCTCTCTCTCTCTCTCTCTCTCTCTCTCTCTCTCTCTCTCTCTCTCTCTCTCTCTCTCTCTCGTTTTGTACAATGCCTTCCGTATATTTCTCAACTTGAATCATAATTATGAAGGTCTACTAAACTAAATCTCTCAATTTCATAATATGTAAACATTCTTTTCCTACTATTTTTTTCAGCCTTCACGTTGTAAAGTTGCTATATACCTCTTGATATTCTCAATTAAGGTAGTTAATCATTGCTGCTTTCTTCATTGAACTTGTGAATTTTCCAACCTTATATATTCTTTCAGGTTCGACTTTTTCATACAACATTATAACATGGGATCTTTACATTACTTCAGTCTGTGTGTGTCCTTCAGTATATAGTCGGACAGCTCAGTTGCCTCTTTTAAGTTAATCTCTGAAGGTCATTGCGTCCCACTTATATGTATGTATGTATATTTATTTTATCTTCACATATAAACAATCGGAGGCTGTAACACCTTTTTATCGTATGTCGCCCAATGTTTTTACCCGTCATCTTTCGAGATAAACTTCCTGAGTGATTTAGATATATTATACACTAACCAGTATTTAATTAAGGGGATATTCTCTTGTTAGTGAATTGGAAGGTCTCTGATTCCTCCAAACTTTGCCAGAAAACAGATCCCCTATTAGTACCATTGAGGGCGTCTGTTTTCTGGCACATCTAAGGAGCAATCTGTAGCCCTCTAAATTTACCAAAAATGAGAATCTCCCCTTAAGGGACCTGTGATCGTGTAAGAAAATTGAAGGCTTCTGATTCCTCCTGACCATGCCACGAAACAAAACTTCCTTCCCTATGGCTGGTGTTTCGTGGCAATAATTGAAGTTCTCATTTAGTAACTCCACTTTTCTTACTATATCACATGGTCCTTTAAGGTGGTAATTCTTTTTAGTTACATTGGAGTGCCTTGATTCCTCTAAAGTATGCTAGGAAACAGGACCAGAAGAGCGAAAATAATGAATGGTGTTCTGTTGTTGCTTGGAATAGTTTTTTGGAGGATTCAGTTGCTCCAGATTTACCAACACAAAACAAACTTCCCCCTCAATAATTACGGTACTACATGGAGGGCAGTAGGAGACTCTGAAATTAGTACCTGCCTTTTTTTCACCTCTTGTCTGTGACGTATGTAAACAAACCAACCTTGACCACGACGTAACAATGGGGTTTTGTACTACTTGTCCTTCCCAGCCTATTCCTACACACATTATCCCATCAAAACCCACCTTAATAGATTGAAGGTTGAATAATGGTATGCTGTTATTAATGTTGTTGTTGTTGTTGTTGTTCATGTTATCATTATTATATATTATTATTGTTGTTGTTATTATTATTATTATTATTATTATTATTATTATTATTATTTTTATTTTTAATACTTCTTTTATATTATTTTTATTATTATTATTATTATTATTATTATTATTATTATTATTATTATTATTAAAAGTTACATCACACACTCAACACATCAACATCACCACAAACACCACTACCCCACCCTACTCCACTACTACCACCACCACCACCACCACCACCACCACCACCACCACCCTACCACCACCAGCACCCAACCCCACCACTACCACCACCACCACCACCACCACCACCACCACCAGCACCAGCACCCAACCCCACCACCACCACCACCATCCACTCATAAGAAGCAGACCTTGAAGTAGCGGTGAGTTAAGGAGATGTCACTGCAACACACACACACACACACACATGTACAATTATATACATACACACACACACACACACACACACACACACACACACACACACACACACACACACACACACACACACACACACACACACACACACACACACACATATATAGACATACATACATACACACATACACATACATACATACATACATACATACATACATACATACATACATACATAAACACATACACATATATAGACATACATACATAGATACATACACACATAGATACATACACACAAGCTTGCACATATCCACGTATTTACAAACAAGCTCAATTATACACGAGCATGCTTATATTAAAAAGCACTCATAAATGCACGCACAAACACCACTTTCATAACACACACACACACACACACACACACACACACACACACACACACACACACACACACACACACCGGCTGGGCGTGTTTGTGTTCAGGGTTCAGGATTTCTGTGGTGGCTACTCACTCTCACTCTGCAAGTTTTTATCACCACTCAAAATAGACGTCCACATAAAAAATAAAGTGACCCCTTTTTTTTTTATTTCCATCCTCTCTTCCCCTCCCATCCTTTCCTCCCTTTCTACCCCCTCTTCCCCTTCCATCCTTTCCTCCCCTTCTATCCCCTCTTCCCCTTCTACCCCCTCTTCCCCTTCTACCCCCTCTTCCCCTTCTACCCCCTCTTCCCCTCCCATCCTTTCCTCCCCTTCTACCCCCTCTTCCCCTTCCATCCTTTCCTCCTCTTCTACCCCCTCTTCCCCTTCCATCCTTTCCTCCCCTTCTACCCCCTCTTCCCCTTCCATCCTTTCCTCCCCTTCTACCCCCTCTTCCCCTCCCATCCTCTATTCCTTATCTACTTTTTCTTTCCCTCCCATCTTCTCTTCTCCTCCCATCCTCTATTCCCCATCTACTTTCTCTTCCCCTCACACCCGCTTTTCCCCACCCACCCTCTATTCCCCATCTACTTTCTCTTCCCCTCCCACCCTCTTTTCCCCTCCCACCCTCTTTTCCCCTCCCACCCTCTCTTTTCCCCTCCCACCCTCTTTTCCTCTCCCATCCTCTCTTCCCCTTACTTACCCCTTCTTACTTGTCTGTTATTCACGTTTCGTTGTTGTCTGTGATAATTTCGTCTCTTCTTTTCGTATCATATTTCTCGTCTTCCCTCTCCTGTCTTATCATTTCATTTTGTTCTATTGTATGCATCTCCCCTTCCTCTTTCTCTCTCATTCTCTCTAGAGTTTATTCATTTCCTCTTCTGTCCCCTCTTCCCCTCCCGCCAAGTGTTCCTCTTTCCTTCAGTCATCACCCCCCCCCCCACTTCCTCCTCCAACCCCCTTTTCCCTTCCCTCTCCAACCGTCATATAATGGATCCCACTCCTTCACCTCCTACTCCTCCTAGTGTATTTCCCCGTGATCTAGTGACTCTCCTCCCCACTGTATGATAAATGTTGAGGTTTATGGTGACAAATTGGCAGTAACTGGAGGTTGTAAACAAAGAGCCAGAGTTATTTTGCAAAGTGTTTTGCAAACTGCTCTGTACGAGTATACCCCTTATCTCACTAAATTTTCAGGTCTCTATGCATTTCCCATTTGAGCACACGTACCTGTCGTAATGTTTTGTACAAGTTACTGTGGTAGAAATTTTAGTCATTGATATAACAAGTCATTTCGGGAACACATGAAAATCCTGTGTTCTAGAGATGTGACTACAGTACAGTAGACAATAATTTAACAAAAATTTGAGTTTAATCTTAATTAACAGGGTCCGGACCCAATAGGTTTTAGGAAAATTGCTCTTTCCTACCTTTCCAGTGAATAACGATTATGTATCGTTAAATGTACGTCAATAGAGCTTATACATCCTGGGAACATTATGTGACTGTTGGATATATATTTATGGAGTTTGATTTAGTGAACTTCGAACCTTACAGAACTACTAGAATGTTTGCATGTTAAGGGAACATTATCTCTTCCCTAGGTAGACTTTGATAGAGATACATGGGTGAAGAACATTACTTAGCATGTCAGTAGAACTTTTGTTAATGTTACGCATATGCTTGTTGGGTAGTCTTGATAGAGATATATGACGGGTGAACAGTACTTCCCATCCATTGTTGTAGCTTATTGTCATGTAGACCTCGTTCATCATCATACCCGTCTTGCCTTGCTTCCTATATCATGTTGCTATACTCAGAACCCCTCCCTGTACCTAAACATCCCAGACAGACCCTCACCACCATCACCTCACCACAACCACAACCACCACCAACATCACAACCACAACCACCATCACAACCACCACCACCACCAATACTACCACCACCACCACCAATACTACCACCACCACCACTACTACCATCACCACCACTACTACCATCACCACCACCATCACCACCACCACCACCACCACCACCACCACCACCACCACCACCACCACCACCACCACCACCACCACCACCACCACCACTACTACTACTACTACTACTACTACTACTACTACTACTACTACTACTACTACTACTACTACTACTACTACTACTACTACTACTACTACTACTACTACTACTACTACTACTACTACTACTACTACTACTACTACTACTACTACTACTACTACTACTACTACTACTACTACTACCACCACCACCACCACCACCACCACAGCCATCACCACCACCACCACAACCACCACCACAACCACCACCACTACAACAACCACCACCACCACCACTACAACAACCACCACCACCACCACTACTACCACCACAACAACCACAACCATCACCACCACCATCACCACCACCATCACCACCACTACTACCTCCACCACCACCACCACTTCCACCACCACCACTACTCCCCACTTTTTCGTCCCCCACTTTTTCACCCCCCAGGTTAACCGTTGATTCCGGGGTTAGTGTTGTTGTTTTCCGTGAGTGAGTGAGTGAGTGAGTGAGCCAAGGAGGAGTGAGTGAGCCAAGGAGGAGTGAGTGTATTACCTCTGACCTTCCTTGTCTGAAGAGCAGTGATCACTTGGTTTAAACAAATAGCCGTGGCGATAAACAGGGGTTGTGTGGGAAACCTATTAACGTTTTTATACGTATATAGAGGAAATATATAAACAAAATTGCGGAGGGCAGGTCTACAATGTAATATACTGATAGAGATAGTAAGAAAGAGGTAAAATACTGATAGAGATTGTAAGAAAGAGGTAAAATACTGATAGAGATTGTAAGAAAGAGGTAAAATACTGATAGAGATAGTAAGAAAGAGGTAAAATACTGATAGAGATTGTAAGAAAGAGGTAAAATACTGATAGAGATTGTAAGAAAGAGGTAATTCGCAGTGAAAATGGAAGGACAATACCGACTGGCAGGTGAAGAAAGAATTACAAGTCAGACGGGTGAAGAAAAATGTAAGGAGCAGACACTGATATATGAATGAGGAAGTAAGAGAGAAGTCAGGGAGTCAGACAAGTGAACAAGGAAATGCGATACAGTGAAGAATGATAACATATGGTGAAGTGTTTGCTGCAGATATTTCTACTTTAATCGTAATTGCTTAATGAATATAGTGTATATGGAATTTTAAGAAGAATTTGTTATATTCTATGTGTTCCATGAGCATATAACATCACTGAGAGAACTGAAAATACCTGCAAACTGAAAACAATAACAAAATAAGAACGCTATTGAAAGGGAGTGTAATATATATAGAATGTTGGCAGGGTCGGGAATACCAAACTGAAGAAAACTATCCACACAGCAATTTAGACATTAATATACTGTAGTTCTTTAAGCAGATAAACATATGGCTAAGAAGGCAGCCAGATAGCAACTTAGACAGACCCAGACTGAGTGAGAGACAGACGTACGCATACACATAGACACACAGACAGACACAGACACACACACACAGAGACACAGACACACAGCAGTCTCTCTTGACAGACAGGCAAGCAGACAGACAGCCACTCACTCTGACAAACAGACAGACAGGCAAACAGACAGACAGCCACTCATTCAGACAAACAGAGAGACAGGCAGACAGACAGACAGCCACCCACTCACCCACTCAAACAAACAGATAGACAGGCAAGCAGACAGACAGACAGCCACTCACTCGGACAGACAGACAGCCACTCACCCACTCAAACAAACAGATAGACAGGCAAGCAGACAGACAGACAGCCACTCACTCGGACACACAGACAGACGATTAAGGGGAGAGGAAAGTGAGCTCCGAGTGTGGTCTAGGTAATGGTGGTAAGTGGGTGGGGTGGGGTGTAGAGAGTATATATAATGTGACTTGGAAATTGTGGTGCTGATGGTGATGGTGGTGTTGGTGATGATGATGGTGGTGGTGTTTGTTGGAGTGAGGGTGATTGGCGATGGCGGGTCAAGAAACACACACAGCCGGCCTAATTAAAATATGCTACGATTTATTTTGGCTATACACGGGAAGCATTGTTATTATTCTGTCTGTACACACGAACCAGTTTCAGTATTCGACATTAACACACACACACACACACATACACCTCACACACACTCGCACAACACACACACACACACACTCGCACAACACACACACACTCGCACAACACACACACACACACACACACACACACACACACACACACACACACACACACCAGTATATTCATATAAGAACATTGCAGTTGTAAGATATATTCCATAAGAGACGACACGTGTGCAAAATAGCAAGGTAAATCTTCCATAAATATCAAGGGAAAATGTAAAATGTGTTGGGACTGGTGGAAGATGGTTGTGGTGGGGTTAGGGAAGGCCTGGTGTCGCAAGCAACTAGATATCGGTGACGTGGTGGTTTTTGCTAATGGTAGTGCTTGCAGTGAGTGCTTTAGCGACGAGAGTGGTGTGAGGGTAGTGGTGGTGGTGGTGGTCGTGCCTGTGTCGTTTTTATGGTGGTAGTGAAGAGGGTGGTGTTAGTGGTGGTATTAAAGAGTGGTGGTGGTAGTAGGGGTAGTAGATGGAGAGAATAGTTATTTCAAGGTAGTGTTGGTGGTAATACAGATAGATGGTGGTGTGGATAGGAGGTAATGTTAGGAATAGTGGTCACTGATTGCTGATAATAGAAATGACAAAAGTCTGTCATTATAAAATATTCCTGTAGAAAGGTAGGTTTTGTGTGTGTAATTTTCAAAGGAAAGGTCTAACGGTAGTACAGGGGTGACTGATTATTTGTAATGGAAGTGACAAATACTGTAATTATTTATATGACAGTAGAAAGGTAGGGTAGTGTGTGTAATTTTGAGAGGAAATGACAAAATGTGAAGGTGACAGTATTAAAGTGGTGGTAATACCTGTGGTTGTGGTGATAGGGTTAAAAGTAGTAGTAGTAGTAGTAGAGGTAGTAGTAGTAGTAGTAGTAGAAGACGTAGTAGTAGTAGTGGTGGTAGTGGTGGTGGTGGTGGTATTATAATTATTATTATTAGTAGTAGTAGTTGTTATTGTTGTAGTTGTTGTAGTACTAGTAGTAGTAGTAGTAGTAGTAGTAGTAATAGCAGTAGTAGTAGTAATAGCAGTAGTATTTGTGGTAGTACTAGTAGTAGTAGTAGTAGTAGTAGTAGTAGTAGTGGCGGCTGTAGTTATAGAAGATGTATTTATTTGTGGTTGTCTTGGTAACTGTAGTTGTTATTGTTCCTGTGTTGGTGGTTGTGTGGTTGCTGGGTTTTTTTTTCTTTACATGACAGTTGGAAAAGTAATAGTGTTGGTGGTGGTTCCTGATATGGTAGCAGTAATGGTAGTGTCAGGTAAGTCAGTAATGGTAGTGGTAGGGAAGGTAGTCAGTAATGGTAGTGACAGGGAAGTTGGTTAGTAATGGTAGTGGCAGGGAGGGCAGTAATGGTAGTGGCAGGGAAGGCAGTCAGTAATGGTAGTGGCAGGGATGGTAATCAGTAATGGTAGTGGCAGGTAAGTCAGTCAGTAATGGTAGTGGCAGGGAAGGCAGTCAGTAATGGTAGTGGCAGGTAATGGTAGTGGCAGTGGCAGGTAGTCAGTAATGGTAGTGGCAGGGATGGTAGTCAGTAATGGTAGTGGCAGGGAAGGCAGTCAGTAATGGTAGTGGCAGGTAATGGTAGTGGCAGTGGCAGGTAGTCAGTAATGGTAGTGGCAGGGATGGTAGTCAGTAATGGTAGTGGCAGGGAAGGCAGTCAGTAATGGTAGTGGCAGGTAATGGTAGTGGCAGGCAGGGCAGTAATGGTGTTGTCAGTTACGGATTGGAGAGGTAAGCACCACCGTGACGACGGGAAAGGAAATTACACCCGTGGTATTTAAGGGGATTGTAATGTTGTCTTGGTCACTCCAGACCCTACCACAAACCAACATCTATAGCGAGGGAGTCTGTTCCAAGGCATAGTTTGGAGGAATCAGTCGCCTACCGATAAATTTGCCGGCAGTACAATATCCTCTTAAGGACCCTGTGAACGTGTATGAAAATTGGAGGCTCCTGATTCCTCCTGACAGTGTCACGAAACAAGCTCCTTCCATATAGGTGGTGTTTCGTTGCAATATTTGAAGGACTCATTTATCTCCATTTTTTCTGACTACATCACAGGGTCCCTTAGCCAGTGGAGTCGATTACTTGCGAATGGAATCGGAGTCTGGATGGAGTCAGGGCCGTCCTTGTACTAATTTCTGGATTCTTAGTAGTACACTTGTTGAATTTTCTACAGGATTCACCTCTTGAAGTTTGATGAGGAATGATTGAATGTGAAGGAGGGGCAGCCAAACGACACATGTGTATAGTAATTCCGAGTGTGAAGGAAAGTGATGGGGTCGGGTGGTCAGAGAAAGGTTTTGTAACTAGTTGGGAATCACGAGTAGGACCTGATGTAAACAACTAACCAAACCTATCATCCACCCATCCCTCACCACCACACTCCTTCACACACACACACACACACACACACACGCATGTTTGCCAGACTTGTTGCGCCTGGCTGCCGCTTCACATTCAATCATCTCACACACATACATACTGTAGCTTCGAGAGGCAGGTAATGTGAACGAACCATTCCCTTAGTGTACAGTCACGAGCACTAATAAGTATACATCTTTGGTTGTAGCTTTGAACAGTCCTCCAATTCACCAACGAACTAATTCCAATGGAGATCTTATTGTTGTACATTAATTTACTGTCTCTAGGTATTCGAAGCACACCTGCATACTTATTTGTGCTCGTGACTGTACTTAAAAACTTTCTGGAATCGAAGTCAGAATTTTGTTCACAGGAAGTGGGATTGTTGGTTTCTGTGGTGAATAATGGTGACACTTGTAAAAAAATGTAATTCCCAAGACAAATGGCGGTGATTACTCAATGACAAATATATGGCGAACAATAGGAGAAAATATGTAACATTTGTGCGGAAGATATTGTCGATGGCAGAGCCTTGTTGGCGTACAGTAGCTGACAGAAAGTTTGTGTTCACTCCTGTGCTTCACAACTCAGAGAAATGTTGACAGTATTTGAGTAAAAGGAAACGTATTTGCACCACAATGTAAATATGTAAGGTCAGTAAATGAAACTCAGACACCACCAAAGTTTCATTATCTCAATTCACAGTTTACAGAAAGAAGTGTTGCTCAAAACATTCGTATGAGACTGTACAAACGTTACGATCGATGGTAACCGTAGATCTTAATAGAATTGGATTGCACTCGAGTCTTGCATAGCCGTGTCGATGGGAGGTATTGGGATGCTGGTGGGTGAGTGGGATAACAACGTGCAGCTGTGTGATTAGGAAAATGGTGTTCTGGTCGTATGCTTAAGGGGGAAGTTTTGTGTTGGTAAATCTGGAGCAACTGAATCCTCCAAACTATTCCAAGCAACAGAACACTATTATTTTTGCTCTTTTGGTCCTGTTTCCTGGCATACTTTAAAGGAATCACGGCACACCAATGTAACAAAAAAGAATTCCCACCTTAAGGGAATGGTGGTCAGTTGTGTGCCTAGCATATTATTAGTGTTTGGGGATTTGGTTAGGGGAGCGTTGGAGCAGCTGTGGAAAAAGAGTAATGGTGTTAATGATGTTCAGTTGTGTGAGTTGGTTAGCTTTTGGACCAAGACTTGTGCGACTAAACGAATAACATGCAGGTGTTTTGTTAAGATTACGGTGTTCAGGTATTTGTTGATTGTACTCAGGTGTGTCATCGGGACTGGGAGAACAGGTACAGGTGTGTGTCATTAGGATGGTGAAGTTCAGGTGCTTGATCAAGATAATATTAATGGTGTGTGATTTGGATAATGTCGTACAAAAGTGTCAATACAAAAGTGTGGTGCAAGTGTGTCTGTAAACAGTGTTGTGCAAATGTGTGTGTGTGTGTGTGTGTGTGTGTAAGCAGTGTTGTTTAAGAGTGTGTGTGTGCGTGTGTAAGCAGGGTTGTTTAAGTGTGTGTGTGTGTGTGTGTGTGTAAGCAGGGTTGTTTAAGTGTGTGTGTGTGTGTGTAAGCAGTGTTGTTTAAGTGTGTGTGTGTGTGTGTGTGTGTGGTACAGGTGTGATAGGCTACAGGCTTGTTAATGGTAGGTACATACTGTAATTACAATGGCATGACAGGCTGGGGAGTAGATTTTTATAGTAGTGGTGATGGTAGTGGTGGTATTGATAGAGGAGAAATGAATGCGTGTGTGTCTGTGTGTGTGTGTGTGTGTGTGTGTGTGTGTGGGTGGGTTGGTTAGTAATTGGGGTAGTTGTGGTGGCAGTAGTGGCCGTGGTGACAAGGGCAAATGGCGATGGTGGTGGTGGTGGTAGTGGTGATGGTGTTGATGCTTGTGTGTTTGTTGTCCTTGTCGTTTTTGCTTTCGTGGTTGTTGTTGTTGTTGTGTGTCGTCTTTGTTGTTATCGTCTGTGTTTTGTTTTTGTTGATGTTATGTTGTTTTTGTTGATATGTTGTTTGTTGATGTTATGTTGTTTTTGTTGATGTTATGTTGTTTGTTGATGTTATGTTGTTTTTGTTGATGATATTTATTTTGTTGATGTTATGTTGTTTTTATTGATGTTATTTCTTTTGTTGATGTTATGTTGTTTTTGTTGATGTTATTTATTTTGTTGATGTTATGTTGTTTTTGTTGATGTTATTTCTTTTGTTGATGTTATGTTGTTTTTGTTGATGTTATTTCTTTTGTTGATGTTATGTTGCTTTTGTTGATGTTATTTCTTTTGTTGATGTTGTTATTAGATTTGTGTTTTTTGTTCTCGTTGCTGCTATTGGTGTTGGTGGTGTTAGTGTACATCAAATGAGAGAAATAGGAAGGACGAGAAGGAGAGGAAGTCAAGGACTGGAGGGAAGAGAAGTGGAAGTGAGTTAGGGTAGGGAATAAGAGAGAAAATAAGGGATTGAGAGAGGACGTGAGGGAGAAGTAGAGAGACTGAGTGAAGGAAGAAGATGATAATGAACGAAAAGTGGAGGGAGGAAGTGAAGGAAGGAGAGAGGGAGAAAGAGGGGACTGAGTGAAGGAAGAAGGAAGGAAATAGGAAATGAAAAGGAAAGGGAGGACGTGAAAGAGGAAGGAGGAGGAAATTGAATGAACGAGGCAGGAAGAAAGGGAAGAAGAAATGAAAAGGACAGGGAGGAAGTGAAGAAGGGGATTAAATGAACTAGGAAGGAAAGAACAAACTAAAAGGAAGGAGGAGGGGATTGAATGAACGAGGAAGGAAGGAATGAAGGTAAGAAGAAATGAAAAGGAGAGGGAAGGAGTGAAAAAGGGAGGAAGGAAGGAAGGTAAGAATAAATGAAAAGGAGAGGGAAGGAGTGAAAAAGGAAGGAAAGAAGGAAGGGAAGAAGAAATGAAAAGGAGAGGAAGTGAGTGAGTGAGTAAGTGAGTGAGGGAGAAGGGGATTGAATGAACGAGGAAGGAAGGAAGGAAGGAAAGAAGGAAAGAAGAAATGAAAAGGAGAGGGAGTGAGTGAGGGAGAAGGGACCACGAGCAACACAGAGATAATGACCAACTTGACGTCTTAGACCTTGACTCCGAGTGTTTACCCCTGGCAGACCAACCAGACCCTTCCTTCCCCAAACCTTTCGTTCGCTCCCACACCACTTCGTCCCAACCTCACCGTCCTTTCGTCCCCCGGATCAGTTTCCTCTCACCCTCCTCCTCGTCTTCCTCCTATCCTTCTCCTCGTCTTCTTTATATCTCCTTCTACTGTCCATTTTTCCTTCCATCTCTCCCTCCTTCCCTTACTTATCTTACGTCATGCAACGATATGTCCAAGTCTAACTACTTTTAAAAATTATGTAAAATATAATGTATACCATCAATTAATTTTGATGTTCAGTCGAAACGAAAGTGAAGAAATTGCAAGAAAATTGAAACAAACTTCAAATCTTATAAGGTGATCAAGCACGTGATGGGTATAGGATGATTCAGTAAATCATATGTTTGTGTTTGGTTGTGCAATTCAAAAATTCAATTTAGATTAGAGTGAGGAATATGTAATCATTTTTTTATATTGTATAACTCATACATTATTACTGTTCACAAATTGTATATAATTTAGGTGTACTGTTTCAAAGTGTCAAATTGAATTCTCCTACATCTATTCCTCCCTCCCACCCCTCCCTACTTCTCACCCTTCATCAGATCCCTCCTTCTTCCATCTCTCCCTTCTTCCTTTCCTCCCTAACATTTTCCTCCCACACCTCCATCACTCCCCTCCCCTCCATCACTCCCCTCCCCTCCTCTCCATTTCTCCCCTCCCCTCCTCTCCATTTCTCCCTCCCATCTCTCTCTCACATCTCTCTCTCCCCTTTTCTCCCACAAAATGTCCCTCCATTTCCTCTTCGCTGTTCAACCTGCAAGTAAATCGAGTCCTCTGCTGATTGCTACACCGTCTGACTTATTAGTAATACCGTTTTAATATCGTATCATTAGCAACAAGAACAACACGCACAAGTAAACCAACAGTATTATACTCGCACACACACATAACATGGATATGACGTATGCATGCACATACAAATGCAGACATAAGGAAAATACAAATACAGACATACAGAAAATACAAATATACACACATGCAGTACTTGCACAATGACAACGACACTGACAGCTCTGCTTGCAACCCCGACTTAACACTTCCAGCCGAGGGCAAGAGAAGCCTCCTAGAAATTGCCTGCTTTGTCAGTCTGAACAATGAAATGAGAATATATACCGTATATACTTTGCAAATATATGTATACTGTATATATAGATAGATAGGTAAATAAATGTACAGTATATGGTAGTAAAAGAAGGAAACCCCGTACACAAACAATGGAAGGGGGAAGAAAGAGTGTTGTGTTTATCGTGATGGTTGGAGGGTTTAGGGTTGATAGTGACACAGTGTACCGCAGTCAAAATTTGTTGCCTTTCCTACATACCTTTCCTGTACTTTTATTACTGAATTTTGTAGGATATGAAAGAGCGTCACGGCCGAAATGGGATTTTTACGTATTTCAGCCAGCATAATATTGACACCATCTTATTGGAGTAGCGACAGCACTTTTGGTGTGACGACTGTACGGAAAATTATTCAACTAAATGAATAAATAATGTCTAGACAACAGTATAAATTCAGGTAAACATAATCTAAATCAAAGGGATAAATACACTATGATGGGTTTAATATTGTTGCTGTATTAAACCTCGAACGACAACTGACTATTGTGTTGCCTTAAGGTTAATAATTATTATATAACTTTTCTTGTGTCACGCTGATACCAGGCTCTCTCAATGTCGCGAATTATCTCTCGTCGTCGAAAATACAAGATTCCACAGTCAGCAATCCTACTAAATCGAAGGTTGTATATAAATGCATTACTGATAGGATTCTCGGCCTTCTGGGTTGGCGGTCAGTGTTCCATCACGGTTGAATAATGTTGGGATAGTACTGGGTGGTGGTGCTCGAGGGACAGACCAGTACAAATGAAATACGAGATGGATTACGGAATACAAGAACATGCTGCTGAGAGAGAGAGAGAGAGAGAGAGAGAGAGAGAGAGAGAGAGAGAGAGAGAGAGAGAGGCTAATGGTGGTGGTGGTGGTGGTGGTGGTGACGACGACGACGGATGGAGAAGGTGTTGGTGACAAAGATGAGTGGTGGTGGTGGTGGTGGTGATGATTATGATGATAGCGTGGGTGACGTAGGTGGTGATGATGATGGTGATGGTGATTGTGGTGAAGTAGATGGTGGTGGTGGTAATGTAGATAGTGGTGTTGGTGGTGATAGTAGTGTTGGTGACGGAGATGGTGGTGATGGTGGTGTTGGTGATGATGAGGTAGGTGGTGGTGGTGGTGATGGTGAGGATTATGTTGGGGTTACCTGTGACTATAGTCCTGGTGTATATGTATAGATAGTGGTGGTGTAGGTTGTGGTGGTGATGGTGGTTGTCGTCATGGGGGAGAAAAAGAACCGTGAGGAAGGTCATTTAATCTGAGGGACGGAGAGACTGGGAAATCGGGTTGGAAAATGAATGGAAGAGGAGGGGAGAGGCGGGAACAAGTAAATGGGGAGTAACACAGACGAGGTGAGGTTAGGGAGGAAGGAGAGAGGAGAGGGGCTGGGGGGTGGGGGGTCGAGGGTTACGGATGAGAGAGGGAGAGAGGCGAGGTGTACATACAAAGAGAGGAAGATGAGCACGAGAGAGAGAGAGACAGACAGAGACAGAGACAGAGACAGAGACAGAGAGGACACGGATGAGAAGAGCTAGGGACGGAAATGAAGTGAGGGATGCAGAGGAGGATATGGGGCTCCCTGCAGGTCCAAGTTTGTAGAATTGGGGAAGGGTGAGGGAGAGGGTCGGCCGGTGGAGCATGTGTTGAAGGTGAGGCGAAGTGAGACGTGGATAAGAGAAGAGTGGACGTTAGGTAGACTTTAGAAGACAGACTGAATTTATATGCACTACAAGCAACACAATCTGAAGCATAGGGAACAAAAGGAAGGAAAGGAATTGTACATTAGAGGGGATGGTTAAAATAAGATGCATAACGTACTTGGAGAGGCTAAAATGATGAAGGAGAAATTGTATGCTAGGGAAGAGAGAGAGAGAGAGAGAGAGAGAGAGAGAGAGAGAGAGAAGAGGAGGACGAGGAAGTGAAGTTAGGGAAGATGAAGGTTGGTGAGTGAGAGTGGTAGGGGTAGTGGGGTGGGAGGGAGTACTGGTGAAGCCAAGCAGACTAACCAAGCAGGCACACTACTGAAGCCAAATGTTTATCAGGGAGTGGGTGGTGCCTGGTGTTAGTGCCAGGGACAGTACACGTCATTAAACACTGCATCACTAGGCTCTCTCTCTCTCTCTCTCTCTCTCTCTCTCTCTCTCTCTCTCTCTCTCTCTCTCTCTCTCTCTGTGTGTGTGTGTGTGTGTGTGTGTGTGGGTGTGGGTGTGTGTTGTTGTTGTTGTTGTTGTTGTTGCTGCAGCTTAATGTTGTCGTCAAGGTCATAGTTATGAACTTTAATCTTTTATTACTGTCCTCATCGTCGTTGTTGTGTTTGAATCTGTTGTTTTCTTGTTGTTTATGTCACTTGTCTCGCGTGTTTATTTTCTTTATTACCTCCGCCAAGGAGGTTATGTGATTGGTTCGATTTGTTTGTAAATATGTCTGTTTTCCCATTTCCTTTATTTTGGTAGGATTACACAATAAAAATTATGTGAGGATAGATATGAAAAATTTACCAAACACCTACTTTGGCACTAACAAAAAATAAAAAATAAATAAGAAATAAATAAACTTTGGAAGAGATCCGGTTCTAGATATGGACCCAGGATATTTTCCATTGAGGTAAAGTTACTAAATAGTCATAAAAATTAAGTTGAAATATTGGTGCCTTTCCCCTTAGACTTTCACGAGGATTTGGGCAGGGTGATGCATTGGTCAGGTTGGCGGAGGTTTGCGGTCTCATCAAGAAGGACTCTCCTGTTGTCGCTGTGTTTACTGCCCTAATGTACACCCTTGTCGTTATCGCTGCTGGTGGCCTCGTCCTTGTGTTTGACGGCAACTTGTATTTGTTGTTTGTGGTGGTGGTGGTGGTGTTGTTGATGGTGTTGGTGTTCTTGTTGTTGTTGTTGGTGGTGTTGTTGGTGGTGTTGTTTGTGTTATTGGTGTTGTTATTGATGTTGTTGGTGGTGTTGGTGGTGTTGGTGTTATTATTATTATTGTTGGTGGTGGTGGTGTTGTTGTTGTCTGCTTCACATAAATATTGTTGCTTAGTGTATAAATATATTGGCTGTGAGAAAGTAATGATGAATGATAGTGTGTATGTGTGTGTGGGTGTGTGTGTGTGCCTTATAAGACGTAAAAAGTAAAGAGCTTGGTGTTGGTTCAGGTTTTGTCTGTGGATGTGTTATGTGTGCGTGTGAGTGAGTGCGTTTTATCTGGCCAGGGACATTCAACAAGCCCTTCGTTCCTTCCTGCTAAAAGGCGTATGTGTGTGTGTGTGTGTGTGTCAGGAAATTGCTTGAGTTTGACTGTAGGTAATCAAATGAAAATAAACTCTAACACAGTGACGATATGTAACACACACACACACACACACACACACACACACACACACACACACACACACACACACCTGATTTACTCGTCTTTCATTGCAGGTGTGGCTGAACTGTGAGACTGCTTAAGGTGAAATTGCGGGAACTGATTCGGCACGGAAGCTAGAACTTAAATGTGTGTGTGTGTGTGTGTGTGTGTGTGTGTGTGTGTGTGTGTAGCGCTCAGTGACTCCATGCTATATTTGGGAGGAGGAAGGACACGAAGGGCAACTGCACGTATAAACTGCATGGCAAACACACACACACACACACACACACACACACACACACACACACACACACACACACACACAGAGAGAAGTGGCTGTCTTGTTTCATGTAACACAACTACAAGTTTAGTTTCAGTTCACAAAATATTTATTCCTTCGTTCTGTGACTATTCATAACTATTTATGGATATGTGAAATATTGTGTGCTTATATGAAAGCTTAGATTGTGTGTGTATGTGTGTGTCGGTGTGTGTATGTGAAGATAATATTGAGTTCAACACACTAAAATATTTTTATTTATTTATTCCAGTGACGTCTTTACAATTTCTTGTACTAACCTGATCTGTAATCTAATGTATATCGAGGTCAGAATCTTAATACTCGCTTCCCTGTATGTACCAAACCCAAGGAGCTAAGGAAAGATTCTCTTGTTGGTGGATTGGAAGGACTCTGATTCCTCTAAACGATTCCAAGCAACAGGTCACCATTATTTGTGTTCACCTGGTCCTGTTTCCTGGCATACTGTGGAGGAATCATACCTCTCCAATGTACAGGTACCAGAAGTGTATAGTACCCTCTTAACGTTTAGTTTTTCAGAATATCAAAATGATGAATGTTGCCTCGCGAAGCCACATTTCACCGACGCGTTGACCCGTTAAAGGAAGGTTATATACTTCCCGCTGGGGTCATGAGGCAACGCTATCGCTGATCTATATGTCGGCAGTTTAGCAGAGATCAGACCGCGATAGCTTACGGGAAAATAGGATATAGGTTTCTTCGCTTTGCCTTTTACGGAAGATAACACTGGGGTTGTTGGCGAGGGGTTAAACACTTCCCCTGTACCGTTCACCTCTTTATGCCTCGTATCATACTCACTTCCGCTATTTTTTTTTTCCTCCAGTATTTCTTCTGTGGCTAAACTTCCACTCACTGACTGAGTACTGTAAATTTTCTGAAGGGATAATATCACATTTTATAAACTCATTTAAATTGTACTCTGTTCCACTGACTTAAGTACGGTACTGTAAGTTTTGAGAAGGGATAATATCACATTTTAGTTAATAATATTTTGTTGAGCATCTTACAGGTTTATGTCAGCAAAAGACAAATACAGAGTCACCGTGATGAGAGTTGCATTTGTTTCATCACCCGGGTGGGGTAAATTATAGCTCATAATTATTTACATGCCAATTGTGTGATTACTGGGTTTATTTGTTCAGTGTAGAGTTAACACCATAGTGGATGCGCCTAAGTTACTTGATGGACATAATAAAAATAATAAAAATAAAAATAATAATAATAATAATAATAATAATAATAATAATATTAAAAATAATTATAATAATAATAATAAAAATTTTAATTCACTAATTGATTTCAGAGCTTTGCCCTCTTGAAATCATATAATATATACCTATTCAAGTGTGCACCCAGATATCAGTTAAGTAGACATGACCTCAAATGGGTGAAGTGGAAGAGGTAAAATAGGAGAGAGAATGAACAATAGGTGGGACACATGAAGGGTAAACAATAAGACACAAGTTGGAATTACACAGAGAAAACAAAGGATATTGGTAGATTAAGACAGCACATAATATAATGACAGAGTAAGGAAGGAGAATACTGTGATAATGGAGAAATCATAATAGAAATGCAAGTATAAGTAACTGGAGAAACATGTAAGGTTAGGTAGTTGCTGTAGTCATAGTGTCACCCTCGGAGGTTGACCCTGGAGCGAGAGAGTGATATATCTACTTCCAGGCTCGAGTGAATTAATGTAAGTGTTTCTGGAGATGTCTTGCATGTCAGCGGGTAACGAGACTAGCGGGAGTTGTGACAGGGAGACTTATGGTTGTATGAAGCAGCTGTCCGTCCCCTGGCTGGCTGGCTGACTGGCTGGCTGGCTGGCTGGCCTTCACTACCACTTCCTGGGATGAACCTTGGTTGGCTCCACACACTATGTACAGTCACAAACACAATATACTTTCCACCAGCTGCTCATCATTAATTAAGTCATAGCATTACTGATTGTTTGTGGAGAACTGACGAACAACACAATATGTATACATGGAGTTTTGTTTACATCCACATACGAGTCAGGGCAATGTATACACCGTCACCTCACATTCAGCCACAGTTAGGGATGGGCTGAAGGAACAGAAGATTTGCCAAGGACTGTTCCTCCTTACTTACCTTCGATTATCTGGGTTTCATTATACACCAGCACATTGCGTGATATCAACGTTCATACTTTACGAGCTTCCCTTGGCTGAGTTACTTGGTCTGGCATTTCTGACGTTAAATAGTATATCGTTAAGCGTGAGTGTGTTAGGAATTATTAAGAGGTAGATAATTATTACGTACGGTTTTCTCTCTTCCTAAATAATTTTTTCTTTCCTAAATAATTCTTCCTCTCCCCCTTCTGTGTGTGTTAGTCAGTCAGTGTGTGTGTGTGTGTGTGTGTGTGTGTGTGTGTGTGTGTGTGTGTGTGTGTGTGTGTGTGTGTGTGTGTGTGTGTGTGTGTGTGTGTGTGTTGAGCCAGGAAACCTACCTACATACAAACACACACACACACACACACACACACACACACACACACACACACAGAGAGAGAGAGAGAGAGAGAGAGAGCCAGGAACCAGGGGCCGTCTCGCTTGGCTGGCTCAGGTCATCATCACAGCCACACCTCCACTCCCTCTCCCTCACCCCTCTCCCTCTCCTCTCTCCCTCTCCTTCCTACACCCCTTTCGTCCGTCCCACTCCTCTTCACGTTCTTCCCCCTTCTCCTCCTCCTCCTCTTCTTCCTTACCTCGTTCACCTTCTCTTCTTCTTTTCTCTTAACTTAAACCAATATACTTCCTTCGCACGTCTCCCAAAGTTATATTCTTACTCCCCATCTCCTTTCCCATATTACCAGCTTCCTCTTTTCTCTTTTTCCAATCCCTCTTCCTTCTGTTTCTTTCTGCCACTTATCGTCTTGTTACATAATTATCCTTATCCAGTTTCTCGTTCGTGTTTTCTCATTTTTCAACCTTTCCTATTCTCCTTGCCCATCATCATCATCATCATCATTCGCCTCCCATTTATCTCTTTCCTCCTTTCCATCTTCCTCCCCCTCGTAATCTTTCTTTCATGTCAATCACTTTTTCTTCCTTCCTATATTATTTTGCATGTGCAGTGATTTCCTCTCGTCCACTCCTGCGTTTTCCATCCCATGCAGCCTCTATCTACTTACCCATTTGCTCTAACCCACCCCATCCCATCCCACTCTACCCCGCTCCACTCTGTTCCATCACACTCAGATCCACCACACTCAGACCAACCCACTCCAACCCAACCCAACCCCATCTCACCCTATTCTGTTCCACCATACTCAGACCCACTCCAACCCAACCCCATCCCACCCCACTCTATTCCATCACACTCAGACCCACACCACTTCACTCCATCCACCTTACTCTTATTCCACCACACTCAGACACACTGCACCCCATCCCACCCCAGCCTGTAAGTGCAGCAAAATAATGAACATATGGCATGGGTATTGATCACGAAGAACATTGTCACTGTACGACTGAAGGAAAAGAGTTTGATGGTTGTTCCTAAAGGTCACATTAAGTCCCAAAGGAGTACCGGTATGTAATGTTAGGAAATGTGAAGCTACAGATCCCTCCATAGTATGCCTCAAAGTAGACTCCTTTCATTTAGGTAATGTTTTCCTGCAAATTGAGGGAAACAGTAACATACGATGCATTTATTCAGGGACGTGGCAGAGAGTTAAGGAACCCTACGATGTAGTCAGATACTTGGAGGTAAATGAGTCCTTCAAATATTGCCACGAAACACTACCTATATGGAAGGAGCTTGTATCATGGCATGGTCAGCAAGAATCAGAAGCCTCCAATTTTCAAACACGATCACAGGGCCCATAATAGAATATAAATGTATAAACAGCTCATGCTTGTTGAACATTATAGATGAACCCAGAATTTATTTCGTTAATTAATTGATTTCTGCTATGCTTTCTTCTTTCCTTTTAAATGGATTATGGTTCTCGGTTTCGTGACGTGATATTCTCTTGTAATAAATCTTTCCTTTTCTTTCGTTTCCTGTTGCGTTGTATTCTGAGGATCTCTCCCCCCTCGCCATCTGTTTCTTTCCCTTCAGTTCATTCGTAATTTTCTCATAGTTTCTTACTGCTCATTTTATTTTCCTGTCTCATTTCATCTACAGTTTTTCTATTATTCTTTCTTGCCTATCAGTTCTTTCTCTCCTTCAATCAATCAAGCGTGTCATGCATCCTTTCACTTACATTACCAACGGGAGATTAATTAACTTACTGTGTCTCTGTCCATATGTCACCTTTAAGGAAGAGTGAGAAGCATTGACACAACTAATTCTACAGCATATATTATTATCACTTGGTATATATTCTGTACTCCCTTAAATCAGCCCCTCCCCAGTCATCTGTTTCGTGACCACCACCATCTCTCTTTATGATCGTGAAAAACGCTGGTAGTTGATTTTGATGTTACCTAAGATATGTTCATTGTTTTTGTCCTTTGTTTCATATTTCATTCGCCTTTTTATCGGTTCTCCGTGTTCCTTTTTTTCTCCTTCTTTCTCTTTTATCTTTTGGTTTTAATTCCCACATGCATTACTTTTTCCTTTCGTTACCCCAGTTATTACATTTTCCCCTCTCATTTTTATCTTCATTTCGTTCTCCCCTTCTCATTCTTTTCTCATTATTTTTATATTTTTATTCATTCTCTGTTTTCTTCTTTTTAACATTATTCTCATTTTCTGTGTTCTCTTTTGCACTCGCATTAATATTACGTGGAATGTATTTTTATCTTGTTTACTCGTGTCCATTTTCTGTGCAATAATAATCTTACCATCGTTCCTTCAGTTCGTTTTCCAGATATTCCTCTTAATCATTTCTTCTCCTCCTCCTCCTCTTTTTCTTAAACTTGCATTTCCGACTCCCATTTTCTCTTTCCCCCTCTTCCTGCTCGCCTCTTGCACCTTCCTCTCCACACCCTGCTCCTGCTGCTCCTAATCTAGATCTTGGCCACCGCACCCTGGCCCACACACACCCTCTTCCTGCAGGCTTCCCATCGTCCATTATACATGCATTACTCCCTTGCTTTCTTGCTCCCGGGGTGACTGCCCTACTCTCTCCCTTTCTGCCGTCCTGCCCCTCCCCGTCTTCAGACCCTATGCCCGGCTCTCTCCCCATTCTCCTATGCTCCCTCTCCCTCATTCTCCCCTCCTCCCTCTCCCCATTCTCCCCTCCTCCCTCTCCCTATTCTCCCATCCTCCCTCTCCCCATTCTCCCCTCCTCCCTCTCCCCATTCTCCCCTCCTCCCTCTCCCCATTCTCCTATGCTCCCTCTCCCCATTCTCCTATGCTCCCTCTCCCCCCTCCTCCAAATTCATAGCCCCTTTCACTCCCCTCCCCACGCTTCCACTTTCTCCCTTTGTTGCTTAGTCAGTTGTTCCTCAGGGGGCCTTATGTAGTCTGGGCCAATAGCTGTATACAATGACATGCAAAGGGAAGCCAGCGTGGGTATTCTGCAGGTGTGGCCCAGTGGTGGTGAATGTACTACACTGACAACTCAAGGGTCGGAGTTCACATTCCTCATTAGCAGTAAATTATTAAAGAATTACTCGTTACAACTCCAATATAAACTGCACAAATATATAAACAAAAAATATGTATATCAAAACATTATATATCTAGGACTGTGAATAGATCGTCCATAATATTATAGTGTATAGTCTTATAATACCTACTAGTGAATCTATGTGTGTGTATTTTCGCCATGATAAAAAAAAAAAAAAAAGTTCTCTAGTTTCAGTACTATACCTTTTTCGTCCTGGACAGCAGAGAATGACAAGCAAGATTAATGATACGTGTTCGGTGATGGAGGGTATCTGTGAAAAGGTGTAGCTTTCCCATCCCTTTTTCCCCTCGGTGATTACAGTTCCCAATTACCACTCGCATGCTGGACTAAAAGCAAAAGGGGAGAAATGCAAGGCTAGAGTTTTACAAGCAGCAGTAATATCGCTTCATAATTAGTGATATTGACGTGTCCCCCTACCAATCCCACCAGCCCTCAGAAATAAAAAAAAATAATAATAGTAATAATAAAAATAACATCAAACTTTGCACCGAGGTTTCTAATTTTCGCTTGCAAATTGCGGTGGGGCCATCAGTGTGGAAATTGTATTTACACTTAGCGCCGCTAGGGGTCCAGGCCGGCGGTAAATGAAGTGACTAACGACCCTACCCGGCCAGTGGGGAAAAATCGGGCATTAAATACACACACGTAATTATCTGATATTAGGGACCCCTTTTGCAGCACGGATTTTTGTGTGACGTCATGGGGTTCAATAATTATGAGATCTGACAATAGTTGTGTGGTTGGATGGTTGTGTGTTTGGATGGTTGGTTGTGTGGTGTGGTTGGTTGTTTGGTTGGTTGATTGGTTGTGTGTTTGGATGGTTAGATGATTGGTTATGTATGTGGTTGGTTGGTTGGTTGGTTGGTTGGATGGTTGGTTGGATGGTTGGTTGGTTGGTTGGTTGGTTGTGTGGTTGGTTGGTTGGTTGGATGGTTGGTTGGTTGTGTGTTTGATTATTTTTTTGTCTAGTTGGTTGGTTGGTTGTTTCGTTGGTTGGTTGATTGTTTCGTTGGTTGGTTGGAGGAGTTTGTTCTGTAGTTGTCAGTGTATTCCTAGTTCTATCAACACCAGTGTATCAACCTCCATCACCAAACCACCCAAACCATACACTCCCAGTACTTCCAGCACTACCATAACAACACAACCATACTACTACTATTACTAATACAACTACTACAACAACAACTACAACTACAACGACTACTACTACTAATAATAATACTCCTACTACTACTACTATTACTACTAGTACTACTACTACTACTAGTAGTACTACTACTAGTACTACTAGTACTAGTACTACTAGTACTAGTACTACTAGTACTAGTACTACTAGTACTAGTACTACTAGTACTACTAGTACTAGTATTACTAGTACTAGTATTACTAGTACTACTAGTACTAGTACTACTAGTACTAGTACTACTAGTACTAGTACTACTAGTACTAGTACTACTAGTACTAGTACTACTAGTACTAGTACTACTACTACTAGTACTACTACGACTACGACTACGACTACGACCACTACGACTACGACTACTATACCACCCTCATATCCAACACTACCACACCGCCAATACAGTTACCATCTCTTTATGACCACCATCACCCACCCTCACTAACCACACTCACCATTTAATTAATAAGAGCACTACCACCACTTATCCTTCACTACCTCTATCGCTGACTCTATCACACACATTTCAACACTTCTCTATGCAAAACAGGAACCATGCCATCAATACCGACCAACCACAGTAAAAAAAAACATTGGTATTACATCCTCTCAGTACTACCAAATCAACTGATAGATTTTCACTATATTTACTCTCATTACCAGAAAAATAATTGACTGACACAATTACCATCATCATCCACTAGTATCTTCACCTTCATCACTACCATCATCATCATCATTATTACTTTATAGAGGTTCAGATGAATCCTGCTGAAGTCTAATATTTTGTTGATAGCGATCAGGGAAAATACTTGAGATAATAAAAGTTTGGTGTTATTTTTTCCGTAAACGCTCCACAGTGATTAACTTCTAAATTGGAAATCTGGGTTTTAATTATAGTCGTATTGATGGTCCAGTTATTGCCCTTGTTGTTGGTGTTGTTGTTGGTGTTGTTGTTGTTGATGTTTCATATGTGGGATGAAAATATTTATCACCCACGTTTTTGTTACCGTGATCAACAATAGTGTTGATAATGGTTGTGCTACGGCATTATTGTTTTTGTTAAATGAGTTTATTATATATATATATATATATATATATATATATATATATATATATATATATTTATATATATATATATATTATATATATAATATATATATATATATATATATATATATATATATATATATATATATATATATATATATATATATATATATATATATTTATATATATATATATATATATATATATATATATATTTATATATATTTATATATATTTATATATATATATATATATATATATATATATATATATATATATATATATATATATATATATATATATATATATATATATTATATATATATATATAGTATATATATATATATATATATACTGGAAATGCTTGGTAATAAGAAGGTAGAGTAATATACCAATATGGAGTTATGCTGTCTACATCATCCTGGGCCCAAGACATCATTCATCCACCACTGGCCATTACATTGCCTTATAGCCTTGCCATACCCTGTCATTGCTCACCTAAGCTTCGCCATAATCATACTATAGCCCTGCTGTTCCCATGTTATGACTCACTCGTAACTCCGATATTGTTCACTCGTCATGGCCTACTCTCTGTTTCGTGTAAAAACTCAAACATAATTATATATTGTTTTTCACTGATAAGCCATATATATTGAAGGGAATGACACGGCCCAGTCATAATCCTATAATTATACCATACTACAGTTATATCGTATTCTATCGATGAACCAGAACCTTTGCAGAGTCCAGTGATAATCCTCCCAGAACCTTTCCACGATTAAGTCATAATCCTTCCTGTTTACTGTAACAGCCTAAACAAGACCCTACTACATCACTGACACATCACACCAACCCTTACACTGCCACTTCTCACCCTGTAACACAACCCCCTCCACTGGAAAACCATAGCCATAATCACCAACCTCTCCCCCTCTCCCTCCCTTGGCAGTGTAGGCAACCTATATAAACATGTATACAGGACTGAGAGACCCACAAAGCAATGAAGATGAGACGTTGTATCGAACGTGACGCTAAACA
>JAWQEG010008033.1:47500-53719 GCA_033782935.1 Petrolisthes cinctipes
GAAAGTGAGGCAATAAGAGTTGATGACTTATATCTACTAACATGGGTTATATGGTGGTAATGAACGCTTTATAAATGAGTTAATGCCTCAAAGTGCATTGATGCCAGTCCATATTTGGGAACTGTTTATACAAATCTCATTCCCACTGAGTCATTAAATGGGCATAGTGGTGCTAAACCATTCTAGAGCTGGTTTTTAAGATGGTGTAAAACTGACAGGCTCATCGGTACCAAACACAGTAATTCATTCTGGTCAGAAAATCGAAAGTGAGTTTATTGTTCATGCATAGTGCAGTGTTTCCACGAAGATAATAAACAAAGCAGTCGTAGCCAGACGTAAATTACCTGACTCGCCTGGCCACAGAGGCAAAGTGCACACAATTTCTGCCTTCCCTCACACACAGCCACACGCACACGTAGTCACTAATTGCTAAATCCAGCTTCATTTAATCAAGTTGGAACATGTTTGTACGAGACTGTGTGAAGTGAAACATGCAAACCTGATTCGGCAAATTACTCAGGGGCCCCTTTCTCTGTGTTCAGCACACTTTACATTCTCTTCATTAAATAGAACTCCTAATGAAACTGCAACAGGACGCAGCTCTCACAATAATCCAGGCTACATTTCGAAGAATCTGACCGTGGTGGTGATGGAGGCTAGTGAGAGATAATATTTTCCCCCTGTGTGCTTAAGCAAATTTCATTCACATGGTGCATAATGGCCGAGGCTCCTTGAACCGTGTGTGAGTTTACCTTGTAAATGCTTAAAGAATGTCGACCCGGTGAAGGTGTGTAGCTTATCTCGCAATATCAACAGAGATTATGTGGCCATGAGTCACACAAAGAGGCTTTCTGTTTATTCTCAAAGCTAATCCCCCAACAATAAACCCGGATTAAAGATTGCTCCTAAATCACGTAAAGAAAGTGTGGCTGGCTGCACGCTCCCTCATTCTGCCCCTGAATATAACAAGGGGGACTGGTAGGTAGCAGAAGTCAAGGAGATGTCAGTCCTCTTGAATACTTGTCTAGAGAGAAGTAGTCTGCTGTGGTGGACAAAGGTTTCGAAGTTACGCGCTAATCTTTTTTAAGCTCACATGAATATATTCCCTTAGAGATTTAACGATGCATGCAGTTAAATATATTGTATGTACAATCGCCAGCACTGCCGCGTGGTACAGGGGCTTACATGTTTAAGAGATTTTAGTGATTTAGATCCTTAAGCAACAAAGTTCACTTCATGTGCTAGTTTATTGAAGATACTCCATCTCACACACGTGGATTGTTTCGAGCTAAATATTTACAGTGGTGCTACAACTCTGAATATGTGTGAGCTCCTGTCCACGCGGCAGTGCTGGCGAGTGTACATGTTTTTTAATGCAGTGGTATAATTTGATAGTTTTATTTTTTATTTTTTATTTTATTTTATTTTACTTCTCTTTGAACTCGATCTATACAGTTAGGTGGTATTTAGGGACCCTGTGATCGTTTGTGAGACCAGGTGGCTTCTGATTCCTCGTAAATATTCCACGAAACAAGATTTTTCAGTATAGGGTGTGTTTCGTGGTAATGTTTGAAGGACTCGCTAACCTCCAATTTTCTGACCATATCACTATATTTATGAGACAGGAGGAACGATAAATTTCTAAAGCAAAACTCAACGACTGGAAGCCTGTCAGGAGTTCGAGACGGTCACTCTCATTCAACCTCATAAGGAGTTTATTCTGTATAGCCTACACGGTACATCTATCCATTCCCTGAAATGTTAAAAAACAATTGGAATCACTGTAATCCTGTAATCTCTCTGACACTAATACGAAAAACGAAATGTCAGGAATGTGTGGAATAACCAGGTTAGAGAATATTTCCAACATCCTGCACTAGCACTGACCTCAAGTGGAAGTTACTATATGAGTACTTTGGTAGTGGCATAGAAAAAACAATACTATAATATAGAAAACAATACGGCATAGAAAAAACAATACATAGAAAAAACAATAAAAAAAACAATTAAAAACATACTGTCTTTAAACATCACTTACACTCATTCTCACTTACAGTTGTGGTCTTATTATCTTTTTTCATTTATATCATTGTCTTATTTTTGTCGATTTTTTGGTTATGGCATTGTATTATATTGGTAAAAAAAAATTATTTGGGGTCGACTTTATAAGAATTTATATCACTGTTAGCAAGAGGTGTACACTACCATCACAAAATCAACAGCAGGAGTCTACTCTAAAAATACTTAAAATCAAAGAGGAGTTTGCTGCTTACACAAAATCAAGAGGAGACCGTGGGAATCCCTGACTGATCTCTCTCACCTCCTCCATTTGCCCCTCCCTGCTCCCTCTCCCCCTCCCACTGCCCCCTCTCCCTCCCACTGCCCCCTCCCCCTCCCACTGCCCCTCCCCCTCCCACTGCCTCCTTCCCCCTTCCCCTCCCACTGCCTCCTTCCCCCTTCCCCTCCCACTGCCTCCTTCCCCTCCCACTGCCTCCTTCCCCTCCCACTGCCTCCTTCCCCTCCCACTGCCTCCTTCCCCTCCCACTGCCTCCTTCCCCTTCCCCCTCCCTCCCCCACCCCCTCCCCATGCCCCCTCTTCCCTAACAATTCTCGTATCATCCCCATCGGGTTTCTCTTTATTTTTTCTCTCCTTGAAATCTTTTGTTTGTGCTACTCGATCCGTCTACCTGCCTGTCTGCCCCCCCCCCCCTGCCTGCTTCTGTCTGTCTGTCTGTCTGTGAGTGTGTGCTTGTTCGTCCCGGTGTGCGTTTATTTTATTTTTTTTTTAAGATTTAATTTGTCTTCTCAACAACTTAAAGCGCTTGTGTACATAATTGCTGGTACGTATGCAAATCACTTTCATTCATTAGTAATTCCACAGTCTATTGCTTGTTGTTGTTGTTCTGCAATAACTCGTGATCTATTGCGGTCAACAAAGGTGGAGGTAACACTTGCATTTTAAGAAGACTTGCAAAGATATTTCATAGTCGCTCCACTTAAAGGTGTTGAAACCCTCGATCCCGTCGGGGAAAAAATAAGATAAATAAATATGTATGCATTTCTTTTACCTTCATCATCCAGTACAATGGACATGGAAACATTAACACCTGTTCCTGCATTAGACATAAGCTTGTAATTGGTTCACTAGTATGTCAAATGATTCGAAACTTCAACAGGACTTGGATACAAATTTTAGATTGCGAGTGTACATGTCCGATCAGTCAGAAAAAATACATGGTGCATAGTATTGCTCTAAGAACGTGCAGTTGTATACCAGAAGTTACAGTTACAGAAGTTACAGCTACAGTTATCACATCTAGGCTCACATTCCCACATACACGTCAAATGACCTCGCTGTTGCGGCGCCTAATATCAATCAATCAATCGACCAATCAGTCCCACATACACCAATTTCCTCATCATATCTCTGTTAAAATTTCATCTCTTGGTGCCAGTCACGAGGCTAACCTTCGATAAAAATCCGCATTTAACTTTTTCCGTCATGCTACTAACAGACACTAGCACACAAACAAACTAACCCTATCACAACTATAATTGACACTGCTTGCCTTGTCTACACGCCTGCACTCTGCTAACACAAGCACACAAACCCTAAGTGAACCAACCACAAGGGCTGCTAACACACTGCCACACTATACACTCACTCAAATGTGTAACTAACTAACTTTGTATACACTCTCTCACACATACACACACACACACACACACACCAGTCCACCTTCCCTTCCTCCCTCAGCACACACACACACACACACACACACCAGTACACCTTCCCCTTCCTCCCTCAGCACACACACACACACACACACACACACACACCAGTCCACCTTCCCTTCCTCTCTCAGCACACACAAATACACACACACACCAGTACACCCTCCCTTCCTCCCTCAGCTCACACACACACACACACACACACACACCAGTACACCTTCCCTTCCTCCCTCAGCACACATACACACACACACCAGTACACCTTCCCTTCCTCCCTCAGCACACACACACACACACACACACACACACACACACACCAGTACACCTTCCCTTCCTCCCTCAGCACACACACACACACACCAGTACACCTTCCCTTCCTCCCTCAGCACACACACACACACACACACACCAGTACACATTCCCTTCCTCCCTCAACACACACACTCACACACCTTCCCTTCCTTCCTCAGCACACACACACACACACACCAGAACACCTTCCCTTCCTTCCTCCCTCAGCACACACACACACCAGTATACCTTCCCTTCCTTCCTCCCTCAGCACACACACACACACACACACACACACACCAGTACACCTTCCCTTCCTCCCTCAGCACACACACACACACACAAGTACACCTTCCCTTCCTTCCTCCCTCAGCACACACACACATACACACACACCAGCACAAACACAGGCAGAGAGAGAGAGAGAGAGGCAGTGTGTGCAGGTGTGGCTTTTGTCCGTCAAGCGGCAGGTGTTGAAGCCCCTCGACAAACACTTGGTCCAGGACGTGGCTACAAAGACTGGCTGGCTGCATTACACGCTTAAATACGGCTCGCTCCAACATCTTATAAATACGGCTCGCTCCACCATCATTTAAATACGGCTCGCTCCACCATCCTTTTTTTTTTTTGTACTCCTTTCTTATTCTTCCTCCCTATCCATCCGTGTTTGTTTTATTTATTATTATTTTTTGTTTTACTTTGTTATTTTTTCCTCTCCACTCGTTTGTTTTATTTAATATTTTTTTTTCTTTCTTTCTTATTTTTCACTCTACTCATGTGTGTTTTTTTTTTTTTTTTACTTTCTTATTTTTCCTATCTACTCGTGCTTTTTTTATTTATTATGTTTTATTTTCATGTTTCTCTCCATTCGTGTTTATTTTATTTCTTTTTCTTTACTTTCATATTTTTCCTCTCCACTCGTGGTTTTTTTTTATTTTTTATTTTTATTTTTACTTTCTTATTCGTCCTCTTCACTCTCTTTCCTCCTGGTTCTGGTGTTGTTGTGTGTTTGTTATTGTATCTATCTCGTGTATTCTCACCATCATTGTATTTCCTCTCTATTTCTCGGCCCTTTTGGATTATACATTCTTTATCAATCATGGCTTTTCATTTTATCAACATTATCTCCATCCTCCTCCTCCTATTTCATTCCATCTTTAATTCATCTCTATCTTCTTCCCTTGGTTCATATTTCTTCTTTTATTTCTTGTTGTCATACTTTTTTTTTTAGCTTTCTTTTCTTTATAGTTTCTTCTTCCAATCCTCTCTTCTCTCTATTTTTTTTTTTTTTTTCACTGGGTTATCTCACAAGGGGAAAATTCAAAGTCATCATATCATTCAATCTTTGTTCGTGGACTATTGACCATGATGATGATGCATTGTTTTTGTGTGCATGCAGAGAGATAAAAGGTCTTTGTACTTTATTACCACCTCGATAATTATATACTGTATGAAGAAGGTTGAGGGGCTAACACACTTCTGGTATAATTATTGGAGTGCCTTGTTTGATTCCTCCAAAGTATGCAATGAAACAGGACCAGAAGAACAAAAAAAAAAATAATGGTGTTCTGTTGCTTGGAATAGTTTGGAAGGTTCATTTGCTCCAGAATTATCAAAAGTGTATAATCCCCTTAAGCCCTGCAAGAAGACGCATTTAAACTTATTGTAGGTAGCTTAGAAGATAATTATTTTGATGCATATATATATTAAATGTTTGGTAAGTAGATACACGTGTACTCCACAACATCCTCCACTCATTCCACCTACTCTTATTCCACTGCATCCTCTTCCTCTTCCTCACTCCACCCTTTCATCACTCCACTTCATCCTCTTCCTCTTCCTCACTCCACCCTTTCATCACTCCACTTCATCCTCTTCCTATTTCTCATTCTCACTCCACCTTTCCACACTCCACTTTATCCTCTTCCTCATTCTCATTCTCACTCCACCATTTCCTCACTCCACTTCATCCTCTTCCTCATTCTCATCCTCACTCCACCCTTTCCACACTCCACCACCACCCCACCCACCCGACATGAGCGCCCTCGCATCTCCACTTCTCCACTAGACATCCACTCCATCTCAGACCCACTCTCCTCATTTCCTTCCATGTCTCTTTCTTCCACCCTCCTTCCTGCTCCTCTTCTTTCCTCTTCCTTATCTGTCTCTTCCCCGCTTCTTTTTCCTACCGTC
>JAWQEG010008034.1:0-5000 GCA_033782935.1 Petrolisthes cinctipes
ACCTAGAAATAGGCACTGCAAAATACAGAACCCTGCTGCTTTATAGACCCCCTGGACAACTCAATGAGATGGACAGGGACCTATACCAGTTGCTGGGTGAACTAGTGGACGGCAGGGTGTGCATCCTTATGGGGGACTTCAACACACATGTTGACTGGGAAACCAGAGAGCCCTCTGCCGAGAACACACCACTCTTGGAGTTTGTAAATGATGAATTCCTCACTCAATGGGTAAGGGAGCCAACAAGAGGTGCTAACATACTCGACTTGGTCCTCACCTCCGAGGATGACATCATTCAAGACCTCTCTGTAAACGAAGAAATAGGTGGAAGTGACCACAAGCTTATAAGATTTTCAGTTAAGGTCCCTAATATGGAGACCGTGACCCCGGTGCATAGAAAATTAGACATGGGGAGAGCGAACTTTGCAGGTCTTCGTGAAGGCGTTGCTGAAATGGAACTAGAGGAGGGAGAGAGTGCTGATGATCTGTGGAGGTCATTCTTGTCTTCCTTCATGGAACTTCAGTCGCGCTTTATTCCTCTGAAGGGAACAGGTCAGAAGTTCATTCAACCGAAGTGGTTTAATCGGGAAATCCGTAACCTACTAAGGGAGAGGAGAACTGCGTATCGTCGAGCGAAGGCATCTGGGGACTTTGACGGTCATAGAAGACTGAATCGAAATGTGAAGTCCAAAATAAGAGCGGCTAAGCGTGCTGAGGAGGTCCGTGTGGCTAGATTCTGCAAAGAGAACCCCAAGGAGTTTTTCAGTTATGTGAATGGCCGTAAACCAATCCGACACAGGATCGGTCCCTTGGTGAATGAGGATGGAGCATTAATGCACTCTGATGCAGAAAATGCTAACCTCTTAAATGAGTACTTCTCTTCAGTGTTCTCTGAGGAGAGTGGTCCCATTCCCGAACCTTTGGACTCCTTCAGTGAGAAGTTGGAGTCAATGGTCTTCACCCAAGAAGAAATCGAGAGAAAAATAATCGAATTAAAAGCAAACAAGTCCCCCTGTCCGGATGGGTTCTTACCTAGAGTGTTGAAAGAAGTGCATGGTGAAGTATCACGACACCTGTGCATGGTCTTCAACAGGGTATTCCAGACTGGATGCGTTCCTAGAGACTGGCGTGAGGCAGAGGTGACTCCTATCTTCAAGAAGGGAGATGCTAGCCAACCGTCAAACTACAGACCCATCAGTTTAACCTCGATAGTCTGTAAACTCATGGAGAGCATCATGGTGGACAAAATAACAGCACACTTAGAATCAAATTTGCTACTGAGGGGTTCCCAGCATGGGTTCCGGCAGCACCGGTCATGCCTCACAAATCTGGTGGAATTCTTCCATTTTGTTTTCAGTGAGCATGATCGAGATAAAGCGGTTGATGTTGTCTACTTAGACTTTCAGAAAGCCTTTGATAAGGTACCCCACCGCCGCCTCCTTCGGAAAGTGCGTGCACTGGGCATAGACGGAAATGTGGCAAATTGGATAGAGAACTGGCTAAGTGACAGACGGCAGCGGGTGGTAGTGAATGGACAGGCTTCAGAGTGGGTGCCCGTTACTAGCGGTGTTCCCCAAGGTTCTGTTCTGGGACCACTACTGTTTATCATCTATGTTAATGACGTGGATGGTGACATGGTTGCCAAGATTTCCAAATTCGCCGATGATACTAAGCTTGGTATGAATGTCGCGAAAGAAGGAAATACTACCCGCTTACAAGAAGATCTTAGGAAGATCGGGGAGTGGTCTGACACGTGGCAAATGCCATTTAACGTGAACAAATGCAAAGTTATGCATATAGGCCACAGAAACCCCCGAACAGAGTATAACCTTAAGGGCAATGCTCTCGTAAGCACTGATACTGAGAAAGACTTGGGTGTAACTATCACCAGCGACCTCAAGTTCTCAAAGCAGTGTATTGAGGCTGAGAAGAAAGCCCAAAGGATGTTAGGGTACATAAAGCGACAGTTTGGATACCGGAACAAGGAGATAGTACTTTGTCTGTACAATTCCCTTGTCCGACCGCACCTGGAGTATGCAGTCCAGTTTTGGAGTCCTTCTTACCGAAAGGATATCGCGAGATTGGAACGAGTGCAAGCCAGGGCAACCAAACTTATACCCTCTCTTAGACACAAGAGCTATAAAGATCGGTTGGTAGAACTCGACCTGTTCTCTTTGGAAACCCGGAGACTGCGTGGTCAGCTTATCGAAGTGTTTAAAATACTACGAGGCTTTGACAATGTAGACTACAGGGACATTTTCCAACTCAGTGAGGGCAAAACCAGGAATCATGGCTACAAACTTGAACTGAAGCGATACAACCGTGATCTGTGTGGTAAATTCTTTACATACAGCATCTGCGGTACTTGGAACGCGCTTACTGCTGATGTAGTCAACAGCAACTCTGTAGATCAGTTCAAGTCCAGATTAGACAAAGCCATAAACCACCATCTAGGTGTTTAAGCCGTTGTGCGAGTGTTCCTTGATGGTTTCACATGACACATTCGAGGACGGTCGCCTACTTGCGCAACTAAACCCACAGGTACCCTCTTTGTATGGATCGTAAGGTCCCCTAGGGTACTTCTTTTCCTTGTAACTCCTTGTAACTCTCACACACTCTCACACACCTCTCACTCCTCTCACACACACACTATCTATCTATCCAAAAAATACATATATTCTCTCTCACACTTCTCCCAGGCCTCTCACTCCACTCTCACTATTTGAAGACTCTCTCACACACTCTCACTCACTCTCACACCTCTCATACACTCTCACACCTACTCTCACACCTCTCACACACTAAATAAACCCTATATTCTCTCTCTCTCTCTCTCTCTCTCTCTCTCTCTCTCTCTCTCTCTCTCTCTCTCTCTCACTTACATTAACTCTCTCACACACACTCTCACACTCACACTCACTCACTCACTCTCACACCTCTCACACACTAAATAAACCCTATATTCTCTCTCTCTCTCTCTCTCTCTCTCTCTCTCTCTCTCTCTCTCTCTCTCTCTCTCTTACATTAACTCTCTTTAAAGCTCTCTCACACCACTCACACTTACTCTCACACCTCTTACACACTAAATAAACCCTATATTCTCTCTCTCTCTCTCTCTCTCTCTCTCTCTCTCTCTCTCTCTCTCTCTCTCTCTCACACACACACACACCACTCTCACACCACTCTCTCACACCACTCACACACCACTCTCACACTATCCATCTATTAAAAAAACCCATATATTCTCCTCTCTATTACATTAACTCTCTCACACCACTCACACACCACTCTCACACATTCTCACTCACTCTCACACTCACACTCTCACTCTCACATATTCTCACTCACTCTCGCTCACTCTCACACTCTCTCACATTCAATAAAACCCATATATTCTCTCTCTCTGGCCGATTCAAACGCTTCGAAATGATTCACTCTCTCACACCTCTCTCACTCCACTCTCACTATTGGAAGACTCTCACACACATTCTCATACACTATTACATGCCTCTCACACTCTCACTCCCTTTCACACTCACTCTCACACTAATTATCTATCCAAAAAAACCCAAATTCTCTCTCTCACTCAAACTAAATTTCCAAAAAACCACCAATTCTCTCTCTCTTTCCTCTCACACTTCTCCCACGCCTCTCACACCTCTCCCAGCCCACTCTCACATACTCTCACACCCTCTCACCACAGATAGAGTCCTACATGCCCATCCTGCTGGCCGTGGGAGGCTCCAACGCGATTCAAACGCTTCGAAATGATTCACTCTCTCTCACACCTCTCTCACTCCACTCTCACTATTGGAAGACTCTCTCACACATTCTCATACACTATTACATGCCTCACACACTCTCACACTCTCTCACTCACTCTCACACTAACTATCTATCCAAAAAAAAACAAATTCTCTCTCTCACTCAAACTAAATTTCCAAAAAAACACTAATTTTCTCTCTCGTTCCTCTCACACTTCTCCCACGCCTCTCACACCTCTCCCAGCCCACTCTCACTCACTCCCACACTCTCTCACTACAGATAGAGTCCCACATGACCATTCTCACTCACTCTCATACACTCTCACACTATCTATCTATCCAAAAAAAACATTTATTCTCCTCTCTCTTACATTAACTCTCTCACACCACTCACACACCACTCTCACTCACTCTCATACACTCTCACCCACTCTCACTCCCTCTCACTACAGATAGAGTCCTACATGCCCATTCTCATTCACTCTTACACTCTCTTCCATTCAATAAAACCCATATATTCTCTCTCACACCTCTCCCACACCTCTCAGACTCCTCCCAGCCCACTCTCACTCACTCTCACTCCCTCTCACTACAGATAGAGTCCTACATGCCCATTCTTACTCTCACTCTCTCACTATACAAAAACACATTCTCTCTCTCTCTCTCTCACGCCTCTCACACTTCTCCCACACCTCTCCCAGCCCACTTTCACTCACTCTCACATACTCTCACACCCTCTCACTACAGATAGAGTCCTACATGCCCATCCTGCTGGCCGTGGGAGGCTCCAACGCGATTCAAACGCTTCGAAATGATTCACTCTCTCTCACACCTCTCTCATTCCACTCTCACTATTTGAAACCTCTCTCACTCACTCTCACTCACTCTCCCAGGCCTCTCACACACTCTCACTCCCTCTCACACTCACTCTCACATTAATTATCTATTCAAAAAACCCCAAATTCTCTCTCTCACTCAAACTAAATTTCAAAAAAACCACTAATTCTTTCTCTCTTTCCTCTCCCACGCCTCTCACACTTCTCCCAGCCTACTCTTACTCACTCTCACACACTCTCACTACAGATAGAGTCCCACATGACCATTCTCACTCACTCTCATACACTCTCACACTATCTATCTATAAAAAAAAACATTTATTCTCCTCTCTCTTACATTAACTCTCTCACACTTCTTCCATGCCTCTCACACCTCTCCCAACCCACTCTCACATACTCT
>JAWQEG010008034.1:10000-63642 GCA_033782935.1 Petrolisthes cinctipes
CTGATTACGTCAAGAGGGGATACTTTATGTGGTGACAACGCACTCTATTGTAAAAAGAGCTCTGATAACACTTTAATAATAACTAATCCAATAATGCACTCCAATGTAATAACACACTCTAATTAGGTAACATACTCTAATATTAATCTCACTCTGATTATGTAAAGAGGGGATATTTTATGAGGTGACTACGCACTCTGATAACACACTCTAATATAACACACTTTAATGTAATAACACACTCTAATTAGGTAACACACTCTAATATTAATCTCACTCTGATTATGTAAAGAGGGGATATTTTATGAGGTGACTACGCACTCTGATAACACACTCTCGTATAACACTCTAATTAGGTAACACACTCTAATATTAATCACACTCTGATATGTAAAGAGGGGATATTTTATGAGGTGATGACGCACTCTGATGTGATGATAACACACTTTAATATTAAACACACTCTGATTAGATTAAGATGAGATGAGAAGGTCTAATATAATAACACACTCTTATATCGAACTTTGATATAATAACACACTCTAATGTAAAAAGCACTCTAATAACACTTAAATAATAACTAATCAAATAACACACTCTAATATTAAACAGACTGATTATTTAAAGAGGGGAGACTTTATAAGGTTATAACGCACTCTGATGTAATAACACACTCTAATGATGCATACTTTATGAAAAGGTGATAACACACTCTAATTTGGTTAAGGGAGATATTTTATGAGATGATAGCACACTCTAATTAGGTAACACACTCTAATATTAATCTCTCTCTGATTATGTAAAGCAAGGATAATTTTATAATAACACACTCTAATAGTTAGGTTAAGGGGGAATATTTTATGAGGTGGTGATGACGCACTCTAATATAATAACACACTGATTATGTGAATAGGGGATAATTTTATAACACACTCTAATCCTAATGATGACACACTCTAATATAATAACACACTCTGATTATGTGAATAGGGGATAATTTTATAACACACTCTAATCCTAATGATGACACACTCTAACTCACTCTAATAAGGATTCAATTTAACACACTCTAATGTTTGGGTAGCATTTTAATAACGCACTCTGGGTAGGTAAAGAGGGTATATATATTTTATAGGACTATAATAACGCACTCACCCACACATTCAATGACGCACTCAATTAAAAAGACATTCACTCAACGCACTCAAATGAGGCAGATGGTGACGCACTAAACACACCCGCTTACTTTAGATAGAGATTGAGTGCGTTTATAGAGTAGTGAGAGAAACGCACTCAAATTGTAACACACTCTAAAACGCACTCAAATTGTAGGTAAAGTGAGTGTGTGTGCGTGAGAGAAATTTTTTAAAGACAGTAATAATAATAATAATAATAATAAAAAATAATAATAAAAATAATAATAATAATAATAAAAATAATTAAATAAAAAATAATAATAATAATACAGTGTTGCCAGATGCTTGTCTCCTGGAAAGAAAATGAAATGCAGTGTTGCCAAGTAAATAATAATAATAATAATAATAAAACATTCCAGAAATTTATACATATATATTTATAAGTAATTTACATATTAATATTTACAATTTATATTTACATGATTATTTTTATAAAAAAATTTACATATTAAATATTTTTTCAACTTATATATATATATTTACATTGAGAATTTACATAGAATTTACATAGGTATAATTTACATATTATTTACAAGAATTTACATTCAGAATTTACATAGAAATTACATATTAATTACAAGAATATACATATTAATTACAAGAATTTACATATTAATTACAAGAATTTACATAATTACAAGAATCTATCTATCTATCTATCTATCTATAGCTCCGACGCCTCGTTCCCTCCGGGAACTCCTCACAAGGGGGTGGCCACGGCAGAAGTGTCTCCAGTTCTCCCTGTTCCAACACTCCCTCCTTACTTGTTCAAGCCCTACTCTACCCCTCATGTTTCTCTCCTTTACATACTCTTCCACTCTGTTCTGCCATCTGACCGGTGGTCTGCCTCTCACACCAGGTCCTACAACTTCACTTCCATACACCTTCTTTACAAATTCCTCGCCTTGCATTCTCTCTACATGTCCAAACCATCTCAATGTATTATGTTTCACTCTCTCAACCACTCCACACTCAATACCAATTGCCTTCTCACTCATACCACATCTCTCATATACACTCTCATTACTTTCTCCATCCCATCTAGTAAGTCCACATGCTCCTCTCAAGTAACTCATTTCCACAGCACCTATTCTAGACTGATGAGCCCTACTCTATGTCCATGTCTCCGACGCATATGTCAGTGTTGGCAGGATTATACTATTTCGTAGTCCCCTTTTCACTTCCATACTCACACTTCTACCCTTCATAATCCTCCCCTGTGATCCTATGACCTGTCTACCCTTCACTGCTCTCTCCCTAATTTCTCCTTCCATACTTCCATGTTTACACATAACTGTACCCAGGTACTTAAACTCCTTCACTTCCTCCATCCTCTCACCCCTCAGAGTTATCTCACACTTCGTCCCAGTTGGTACAGCCACTCTATAAGGTGTAGCAAAGTCAATCACTTCAGTTTCTGCTCTTTCAAATACCATCACTTTACTTTTACCCACATTCACCTTCAGTTTCCTTCGTTTACACACAGACTGAAATTCGTCCACCACTCTCTGTAAATTCCTTTCATTCTCAGCCATCAACACAGTGTCATCCGCAAACAAACTTGCCACCAGGGACCAGTTTGCTTCATTCAGCCTCAACTTCACCCCCAGACCATTCACTTTGGCTTTCACCTCTCTCATACAACCATCCATATATATATTGAACAACCATGGTGACATAACACACCCCTGTCTCAGCCCTACACTAATATTAAAACTCTCACATGCTTTTGCATCTGCATAAAAAGCCTCAATGCCTTTCAGCAAAGGCCCCCAAACACCATAAATTCTCAACACCTCTGTCATAGCTTTCCTATCAACTCTATCGTATGCCTTCTACAAGTCCATGAAGGCAGCATACAACTTCTTACCCTTCCCAATATACTTGTCCACTATTGATTTTAATGCAAATATTTGGTCCACACATCCTCTACCCCTTCTGAACCCTCCCTGCTCCTTACTAACTTTATTCCCTGTTACTTCAATCAGTCTTTCAGTCAGAACCTTCCCGTAAACCTTCCCCGGTACACTAAGAAGGCTTATTCCCCTATAGCTACCACACTCATCCTTACTTCCCTTCCCCTTATACAAAGGTACAATTATGGCTCTCCTCCAATCCTCTGGCACCTCTCCCAGCCTCCAGGCCAATGTACATATAAGCAACATCCACTCCACACTTTAACATTTCCGCAGTTATCCCATCCACCCCTGGTGCCTTTCCCATCTTCAACTTTCCTATTGCTTTCCTAACCTCTTCCCTTCCTAATTCTCCCTGTACATCCTGTCGTCTACCACCTGCCTCCATCCCCATGCATGTCACCACCGACTCCCCTCCCGTCCCCCCATTCATCAACCGATCAAAATGCCTCTTCCACACTTCTTTCACTTCCTCACTTCTACTCACAGTAACTTCATCTTCTCTCTTCATTCTCACACTACCAGACTTTCCTTCTCCTCTTTCTCTTTTAACTTCCTTCCAGAATAATTTCTTGTTCTCTTTAAACTTTTCACTCAGCTTCATACCAAACTCCTCATCCACTCTCCTTTTACTCTCACTCACCATCCTTTTCACTTGTCTCTTACACACATTATATTCTCTTTTCCATCTCTCTCTCACTTCTTCCGGCACATTCCTCTGTAGTGTTCTCCGATATGCCTTCCTCTTATCCTCTACAGCATCTTTCATTTCTCCTGTCCACCAAGCACTCCCTTTCTTGCCCCTCTTCTGTGTTTTATATCCTACTACCTCTGCTGCTGTCCTCAAAACTATCATCTTAAACATTTCATACACCGCATTCACTCCCACTCCCTCCCCTATCCCCATCCTTACATCCCCCAGCACCTCACCCACCCTCCTCTTATATTCCTCCTTATACTCTTTTACATCTAATTTCCCACTAGCCACCTCCCTCTTATTCCTCACCCCTTCATCCCTCCTACTATACTCCCACTTAACCCTAACCTTCATCCTCACCAACACCGCAAAATGGTCGGAGCAATGGACCATTCCTCTCACCACTTTTGCGTCATACACATCCTTCCTCAACCTTTCATCCACTGCCACATAATCAATCAAACTCTTCTGCTCTCCTCTCTCATCCCTTCTCTTCCATGTATACCTGTGGATCATCTTGTGCTGAAAGAAGGTGTTCACCAAGAACAACCCCCTCTCAGCACAGACATCCACCAGATACTCACCATTCTCATTTGTTCCTTCTACACCCCATTTACCCACAATATTCCCCATTTCCTCACCTCCCAACTTTCCATTCATGTCTCCCATCATCACTACTCTCCTTCCATTATCAATTCCTCTCAGACATGTATTCAACTCTTCCCAAAACACTCTCATCTTCTCTCTCCCCTTCTTACTCTTTTCATTCACTGGTGCATAAGCACACACCCAAGCATACTTCACCAAGCCAATCTTTCCAGTCATCCATACTATTCTTGACCCATTCCACCCATGTCCATCCACTCCCTTCCACACCCACGGAGACACCAACAGCGCACACCCTTCCTTCCCTCTTCCTTTACTCTTTTCATTCATACCCGTCCATACTACTCCTCCCTCCATTCCCTCCCACAGTCCACTCTCCCTTCCTTCCTGACACTCAACCACTCCACATCCTTTCACGTGTGTCTCCGTCACTCCCATCACATCCACTCTTCCTTTCTTAAAACATTCTACAATCTCTCGCCTCTTGGTCCCATCCGTTATTCTATTCACATTCACAGCTACCACTCTCATACAATCCCTCTTCCCTACTCCCTCTACAGGGCAACCCGGAGACTCCCCCGCCCCCACCAGTAGCCATAGCTGTCCACTCCCCCATTGGGGGGCCACTGATGGCTGGCAAGGCCAATGCAGTGCTCATTCCCGGAGGGACACGGGCCGTCGGCATTGTCAAAAGCTAAAAACAAGGTCATAAATTTAAAAGAAATTATCACAAAATATAAAAACATTTAGTCATAGAAATTAAAATCTTAAAAACACTAAAATACAATAAAAATACAATAAAAACCTTAAAACCTATATGTGGGGGAAGCTAGGTCTCACCCCCACACCACCTTCCCCTTTGGCTCCACCTCCTGAATGGATAAAAACTAGATTTACATTAAAGATTTACATAATTATTTACACAGGCATAATTTACCTATTTACATTATTAATTTGCATAGAATTTATGTGAATTTACATTAATTTATGAGGTTGTATTTACATTAAGAATTTAAATGAATTTACAAGGAATTTACATAGGTTGTGTTTTTATGAATATTTTACAAAGAAATTACAAGGGATTTGTATGAGTAATTTACATTCATTTATAAGTGATTTACATAGGTATAATATACATTAATTTATAAGAAATTTACATAGAATTTACATTATTATTTACAAAGAATTTACATTTATACATTCCTGAGATTTACATTAATTTACATAATATTAACATTAAGAATTTCTATGAATTTATATAAGAGGTTGTGTTTACATAAATAATAAATAATTTTAAATAATAATAATGTGTTTTATTTTTGCATATGTATGAATGTATGCATATTAATAATAAAGTTTTAAATTTTATTAATTATTTATATATTAAAAGTTTCAATTTTCATAATAGAATAAAATAGTTTCCCCTAAATAAATATAATAAAATAGTCAACCTTAAAAATAATAAAAATATACACGTTTTCTGTGATGTAAAAATTACGTTTATAAATTAAAATGGTTCCCCCAATAATAATTAAAAAAATAAATTAGTTACCCTTGAAAGTTATACTAAAAATCTACGTTTTCTATGATATAAAATATATAAATTAAAATAGTTTCCCTAATTATAAAAAATAAAATAGTTATCCGTAATCAATAAAGAAAATAGTCAGACTTAAAAATAAAAAAAATAAAAAAGTTTTCTATGATACGTATTGTAGACTGAGGCACGTAATCAGATATATAATTGGGAGGAAGAGTGTCAAATCAAACACCTTTTAAAGCCTTAAAGCTTTATTACTTTCTCAAATCTTTTATATCTTGTCTCCCCCCGTCTACAATATATTCCTAAACTATATACCATAGTATAGGGGTAACCTGGAACTACCCTAGGAATATAACAACATACAATATTCACATCTTCACATAATAGTGCAGATGTAGGGGTAACCTGGAACTACAATACAATGTCATCAATAACATCAACAATATAGAGTAGTGACATCTTCTAACAAATAGTGAAGATGTTGACACTACTAAAACATAATGACGATGTGACATAGTGAAGATATGTCACACCGTAACAGTATGTAAATTAAATTAGTTTCATTAATTATAGAAAAATGAAATAGTCATACTTAAATAATAAAATGAAATATTTTCCCATAAAAACTAAAAAAAATAGTTTCCCTTGAAAATAAAATATAATAGTTATCCCTAAAATTTATGAAACAACTAACATTTTCTATAAGGTAAAATACCTGTATAAATTAAAATAATTACCTTTAAAAATAAAATAAAATAGACTACCTGTTAATATTTCACAATCAATACATTTTCTATAATACAATCATGAAAGAAAACCAAATAATATAAATAAAATCTACGGGAATTGTTGGCCAGACTTAAAAAAAAAAAAAAATTAGCCTTGGGGCAAATTTTTCGTCAAAATTTACCATAAAAGTCTACGGAAATTTCAATAAACTCTACGGAATTTGCACGCCACCCAAAACTGCCCCTTAACTTTTTATAATTGTTCCCCCTAAAATAGTTAAAGTTTTCTTTAATGGAACATGTTGGTTTTCTATGATGCTAAAAGTTTAAGGTATACTATTATTTATTTTATAATTAATTTTTCACCAAAAATTTGCCACAAAAGTCTACGGGAATTTCAATAAACTCTACGGGGTTTGCACGCCACCCAAAACAGGTCTCTAACTTTTTATACTAGTGTACCCTTTCTGACTAACGTTTTTTTTGGTGGTAGTAAGAATTGGTTTTCTATGGTGTTTTATGTAAAGGGTAGACTATTTTATTTTTAATATTATTTTTTTAGCTTATGATTTGCTGGTAAATAAATATTCAATTATTTTCATTATTTTATTTTAATTTCATACATATTTTTATTTATATACATACATACATAGGGTCATAATAAAAGGATAATAATTTATATATTATTTTTATTATCATTGTTATTATTGTTATTTGATATAAATTTTAAATACATATAATATTACATAAATAATAAATATTAAAAAAATTAAAATAATAATAATAATAATAATAATGAAATTATATAGAAAATAAATATATAGAAATTTTAATACAAAAAAAATATATTAATAAAAAGAATATAAATATAAATTATACAGAAAAAAATACAGAAAATTATGTATTAAATTATACATAATACAAATAAATATACATAAATTAATATATACATAATTTTTAATACATAACTTTAATACAAAATTCATAAATATACATAATACTGTATTTAATTATACATACATATATGGATATCTTTGGCATTAATATAAATACATATTCATACATACATACATCTATACATATATACGTACATATCTTTGGCACCAATATACACATTCATACACATACATAAAAACATACATACATATCTTTGTCATTAATACATCTATTCATACATACACATACATATACATACATATACCACACACATACATAAACATACATATATATACACACACACATACCTAAACATACATATACAAGCACACATACATAAACATACATATACAAACACACATACATGAACATACATATACATACACACATACATAAACATATATATACATACACACATACTTAAACATACATATACATACACACATACTTAAACATACACACATACATATACATACACACATAAAACACACATAAAAACATACATACAAACATACATATCCTTGGCAATAATTCATATACATACATAAATATACATATTACATAAATAATACTGTATTTATTTATACATATAAATAATATTCATAATACATAATTTATTTAATACATAAATATACATACATACATATTATCTTTTGCACTAATATACACAAACACACACATACATACATACACCAGTGTTTCCACTTTAGGGTAAAATACCCCATTTTAGGGGAATTAGACCCTTGTTAGGGTAAAACCTAGGGTAATGCTAAAAAAGGCAAAATCTAGGGGAATTGGAGAATTTTTGGGATATATTTCCTATTTTCTAGGGGATTTTGATAATTTACATAGCAGTTTCAATCTTGGTTTGAAGATGGGAGAAGTGGAATATTTGTACAAGGGAAGTAGTAGAGTTCACATTAAAATGGGGATATGTAGAAATTTTCTTTCACTATTTTATTTATTATTTATTTTTATTATTTATTTATTTTTCTTATTATTATTATTATTATTATTATTATTATTATTATTATTATTATTATTATTATTATTATTTTGTGTGTGTGAGAGGCAAATTCAAATTGCAACAGCCTGCCGTGCCAGAGCAGCCAAAGTCAGTGAGTGCAGACGCAGTACAGTGTGTGAGAATCGGTCAGCGGATGGCGGCCTGGAATATTTAGTTATTTACATGTGAACGCTACTTGTCCTCAGACGACTGAATCTGTAGGAAAACCGATAGTGTTTGTGTCAGCTTTATTCAGGTAAATAATTATAATTAGCACTTTGTAATATATCAATAAGGTCGAAAACAAATAGTGAATTTACCACTTCCGTTAAATTTTTTGAATTTTTTTGATACACAGTAATATACAGTGATAATATTCATTCACAGACAACGTCACTATCAGTTCTAAATGATCTATACCGTGTTAAAATATATAAATTCGCCGTAGGATACCAGTACCATGATGGTGCAGGGATGAAAACCGAGACATAAGTGAATTTAAGTGCTTTGCTCCAAATTGCCAATATCTGGCCCAGTATCTAACGTTACATTATGAAGCCTTAATTCTTGATCATTGTTTTCCTATCCAAAATCTAACCAAAACATACCTATTTTTCTGTAATAACAAGCAAATCTAATTTCAGTGCAGGTTACTGCTTATAATTACACTGTACTGGTAGTTTTTTTCCCTAATCATATCAATTTTTGTACTGGTAACGTGCCTTTGATTCAGACCCTAAGACATCAGAGTCTCCCTAAGTTCTCAGGATGGTTAAAAAAATCTCCAAGATCAACATCTCTTAGGCATCTAGCATATTGCAGTATATGTAACTCAGACATTCAATGTAGCAAATCAGACATTATGAGACACGCATCCAGTCAGAGGCACAAAAATCTTTCATTGCAGCATGCAAATAATTCATCTCTCGCCAGCTTCATATTCAGTAATGATACATTAGACAAGTCTGCGAAGAAAATTGAACTGAAACTTTGTGCTTTCTTAGCGGAAAATTACCTACCTATTTCATTGTGTGAACCCTTGTTGTTGTTAACAAATTTATTTCCTAATCAAAATGCCCTGAAACATGTCTGTCTGGGAAAACAAAGGGCATCAAATGTCATCCGTCAGGTCTTTGGGATACACACACACATACACACTCCGATACATATACACACACACATACACACTCCAATACATATACACACTCCGATACATATACACACACACACACACACTCCAATACACACACACACACACACATACACACTCCGATACACACACACACATACACACTCCGATATACACACACACACATACACACTCCGATATACACACACACACGCTGTTGTTGTTGTTGTTGTTTTTGAGGGTTTACAGCATATAGGAAATGTAAGACTATGTAACTGCAATACAACATTATTATTATTATTATTATTATTATTATTATTATTAGGTTTGTTGTTTTGTAATGTAAGACTATGTAACTGTAAAACAACATTATTATTATTATTATTATTATTATTATTATTATTTGGTTTGTTTTGTTATTGTAAGACTACGTAACTACAATACAACATTATTATTATTATTATTAGGTTTGTTGTTTTGTAATGTAAGACTACGTAACTACAATACAACATTATTATTGCGGTTATGCTTCCACAATCACCCAGTTTGCGCAGGTATGATTGATAATGTACGGAGGCCTTCAGAATGTAAATATAAAGCACTTGAAGGAGATAAAAAAAAAAACAATTGATTATTATCCACCCACACACACACCACGTACGGTTATGCTTCCACAATCACCCAGTTTGCGCAGGTATGATTGACAGTCTATGGAGGCCTTTAGAATGTAATTATAAAGCACTGGCAGGAGATAAAAAAAAAAAAAAAGACAATTGATGATTATCCTGCCTGATCACACGTGCCCGGGCCTCAACAAGTGAAGTGACTGACTGACTGACCCAGTGTTGCCAGGCCTACATCCTTGACGAAATTTCCCTAACTTCACCAGGCAGCAGTAGAAGAATATCCATTTTTTTTTGTTGCCTCAATAATTCTTTTTTCCCGTTTAGTTACTCTTGAATATCGACGGTAATTTTGGTATTTTATCGACAGGTAGAAATGTCTCTGCTTATTCTTGAACATTCTTTATATAATTTCCCTTTGTTGTGGACTTCTCTTTGTTGTGGTACAATTAAACGAGTCTTCCCCATCAGCTATTTAGATTTCTACGTCACAGTGCATGTCTGATCATATTTTATTATTATTATTGTTATGTTATTATTATTATAATTTTTATGTTATTTATTATTGTTATTTAATATTATGTTATTTATTATTATGCTATTATTATGTTATTATGTTATTATTATGTTATTACCCTCCACACTCACACGTATAGATTAATTATTGACCACAAGGCTTTTACGATAATTATTACACAGTACATTAACAAATATTTAGATTCTTTAATTTCTTGGTGATTGAATTGGAAGCTAGGTGTCCGATTCCTCCAAACTCTAACACGAAACAGATCCCCTATTGAATTAAGCCTCAAACACTATTAAAAAAAAAAATAATTATGTAGATGGTGAGGTGAGTAATGCAATCCTATGAACAAGTCCAAATTTAACTCTGAGGTGAATAATTATATATACCGGGTCAGGCCAGGTCCACTTTTTTTTACCTTCCCTCGTCACCACCCACTACACAGTTCACCCACCTACCCACCACCACCACCAACCTGTCCACCCACCTACCCACCACCACCACCCAGTCCACCCACCTACCCACCCACCCACCCAACCTACCCACCACCACCAACCAGCCCACCCACCTAACCACCCACCAACCCGTCCGCCCACCCACCCACCACCCAGTCCTTGCCCACCCACCCAACACCAACCCCACCTACCCACCACCACCCAGTCCTTGCCCCCCCACCTACCCACCAACCCGTCCGCCCACCCACCTAACCACCGACCAACCCGTCCACCCACCCACCTAACCACCCACAAACCCGTCCGCCCACCTACCCACCACTACCCACCCCTTACCCACGAGCCTTGAAATTAACGCTACCAATCCCTGAGGCAACAAACAACAACAACAACAAACAAACACACTGATAAGATTTGGTTACATTTGTTGATCTGAAAATTGCTAATATTTGATTACGCACATTAAATTGAGAGATATATATAACCATGTCCTGAATATAAATAACAAATAACTGATATGAGAGGGTTATTTAGTTCATCAGTATACTGTATTTTATTTTTATATTATTTATTTATTTTGTTTTTTCCTCTGATTTTTTTTTTTTCCCGATTTTTTCTTTTATTTATTTTTTTTTATTATTTTTTCCCTGATTTTAATTTATCTTATGTTTATTTTTATATATTATTTTTTGCCTATTTATTTTATTTATTTCCTCACTCAGCTTTGATGCAGGATTTAGAGATGAAGGAAATTTTGGATTATGAGAGGATATATTATATGTCTCTATATATATATATATATATATATATATATATATATATATATATATATATATATATATATATATATATATATATATATATATATATATATATATATATATATATATATATTTTTACATTTATTTTATACGATAAGATGTGATTCAGATAATTATTTCTCTCTCCCTCTCAACTTTGATGCAAGATTGAGTAATAAAGGATATATTATATACATATTTTTTACATATATTCTATTCCACGATGTGTGATTGATTAATTTAAGGATGAAAAAGACCGACCTAGGCCTGAAAGACTTTGTAACACAAAGGAGAAGGTGATAGATAGAGAGATAAGACAGTAAACACCAAGGAAATAGAAGGAAAGGAGGGACAGTAAACACCAAGGAAATAGAAGGAAAGGAGGGACAGTAAACACAAAGGAAATAGAAGGAAAGGAGGGACAGTAAACACCAAGGAAAAAGAAGGAAAGGAGGGACAGTAAACACCAAGGAAATAGAAGGAAAGGAGGGACAGTAAACACCAAGGAAATAGAAGGAAAGGAGGGACAGTAAACACCAAGGAAATAGAAGGAAAGGAGGGACAGTAAACACCAAGGAAATAGAAGGAGAGGAGGGAGAGTAAACACCAAGGAAATAGAAGGAAAGGAGGGACAGTAAACACCAAGAAAATAGAAGGAAAGGAGGGAGAGTAAACACCAAGGAAATAGAAGGAAAGGAGGGACAGTAAACACCAAGGAAATAGAAGGAAAGGAGGGAGAGTAAACACCAAGGAAATAGAAGGAAAGGAGGGACAGTAAACACCAAGGAAATAGAAGGAAAGGAGGGACAGTAAACACCAAGGAAATATAAGGAAAGGAGGGACAGTAAACACCAAGGAAATAGAAGGAAAGGAGGGAGAGTAAACACCAAGGAAATAGAAGGAAAGGAGGGACAGTAAACACCAAGGAAATAGAAGGAGAGGAGGGAGAGTAAACACCAAGGAAATAGAAGGAAAGGAGGGACAGTAAACACCAAGGAAATAGAAGGAAAGGAGGGACAGTAAACACCAAGGAAATAGAAGGAAAGGAGGGACAGTAAACACCAAGGAAATAGAAGGAAAGGAGGGACAGTAAACACTAAGGAAATAGAAGGAAAGGAGGGAGAGTAAACACCAAGGAAATAGAAGGAAAGGAGGGACAGTAAACACCAAGGAAATAGAAGGAAAGGAGGGACAGTAAACACCAAGGAAATAGAAGGAAAGGAGGGACAGTAAACACCAAGGAAATAGAAGAAAAGGAGGGACAGTAAACACCAAGGAAATAGAAGGAGAGGAGGGACAGTAAACACCAAGGAAATAGAAGGAAAGGAGGGACAGTAAACACCAAGGAAATAGAAGGAAAGGAGGGACAGTAAACACCAAGGAAATAGAAGGAAAGGAGGGACAGTAAACACCAAGGAAATAGAAGGAAAGGAGGGAGAGTAAACACCAAGGAAATAGAAGGAAAGGAGGGACAGTAAACACCAAGGAAATAGAAGGAAAGGAGGGACAGTAAACACCAAGGAAATAGAAGGAAAGGAGGAACAGTAAACACCAAGGAAATATAAGGAAAGGAGGGACAGTAAACACCAAGGAAATAGAAGGAAAGGAGGGACAGTAAACACCAAGGAAATAGAAGGAGACTAGGGAGAGTAAACACCAAGGAAATAGAAGGAAAGGAGGGACAGTAAACACCAAGGAAATAGAAGGAAAGGAGGGACAGTAAACACCAAGGAAATAGAAGGAAAGGAGGGAGAGTAAACACCAAGGAAATAGAAGGAAAGGAGGGACAGTAAACACCAAGGAAATAGAAGGAAAGGAGGGACAGTAAACACCAAGGAAATAGAAGGAAAGGAGGAACAGTAAACACCAAGGAAATAGAAGGAAAGGAGGGAGAGTAAACACCAAGGAAATAGAAGGAAAGGAGGGACAGTAAACACCAAGGAAATAGAAGGAGAGGAGGGACAGTAAACACCAAGGAAATAGAAGGAAAGGAGGGACAGTAAACACCAAGGAAATAGAAGGAAAGGAGGGACAGTAAACACCAAGGAAATAGAAGGAAAGGAGGCACAGTAAACACCAAGGAAATAGAAGGAAAGGAGGCACAGTAAACACCAAGGAAATAGAAGGAAAGGAGGGACAGTAAACACCAAGGAAATAGAAGGAAAGGAGGCACAGTAAACACCAAGGAAATAGAAGGAAAGGAGGGACAGTAAACACCAAGGAAATAGAAGGAAAGGAGTGACAGTAAACACCAAGGAAATAGAAGGAAAGGAGGGACAGTAAACACCAAGGAAATAGAAGGAAAGGAGGTACAGTAAACACCAAGGAAATAGAAGGAAAGGAGGGACAGTAAACACCAAGGAAATAGAAGGAAAGGAGGGACAGTAAACACCAAGGAAATAGAAGGAGAGGAGGGACAGTAAACACCAAGGAAATAGAAGGAAAGGAGGGACAGTAAACACCAAGGAAATATAAGGAAAGGAGGGACAGTAAACACCAAGGAAATATAAGGAAAGGAGGGACAGTAAACACCAAGGAAATAGAAGAAAAGGAGGGACAGTAAACACCAAGGAAATAGAAGGAAAGGAGGCACAGTAAACACCAAGGAAATAGAAGGAAAGGAGGGACAGTAAACACCAAGGAAATAGAAGGAAAGGAGGGACAGTATAAGCCAATGTAAGGAATAAGTAATGGAAGGGAGGGTAGAGGGGGAAGAAGGGAGAGGAAAGGAAGGGAGAGGATAGAACCAAGAGAAGGAAAGAAGGGAGGAGAGAACCATGAGGGGAGGGATGGGAGTGAACCAAGGAATGGAGGTAAGGGATGGGAGGGGAAGAATGGAAAGAGAAGGGAGGGGAGAGGATGGAGAGAGGGAGGGAGGGGAGAGAACCACGAAAGGGAGGGGAGGGGAGGGAGAGAGGGAGGGGAGAGAACCACGAAAGGGAGTGGAGGGGAGAGGAAGAATGGGAAGAGATGGTAGGGGAGAAAGAGAAGGGAGGGGAGGGAAGGGAGAGAACCATGAAAGGGAGAGGAGGAGAGAGGAAGAATGGGAAGAGATGGTAGGGGAGAAAGAGAAGGGAGGGGAGGGAAGGGAGAGAACCACGAAAGGGAGAGGAAGGGAGAGGGTAATATAAAGACTGTTGTGACTAGTCGGTAATATTCCCTAATGTCTCACTCCTATTACCTAATTGGACCGTGATAGATAATATTCACACCACACACTGAAGCAATGAAGGCAGGCAGAGGGAGGGAGGGGAGAGAGGGAGGGAGGGAGGGAGGGGAGGGAGAGAGAGAAGCAGGGAGGGGAGGGAGAGGGGAGACAGGAAGAGAGATGGAGGGAGGGAAGGAGGAGGAAAAGAGGGAGGGAGGGAGAGAGGGAGGTATGAAGTTTAAACTCTGGGAGGGACAGGGAATGATAAAGAGTGGTGGGGGAGGGGGAAGAAAGGGGATAGGGATGGGAGGGGGAGGAGAGGGAGGTAAAGAAGGGGATAGGGATGGGAGGGGAGAGGGATAGGGATGGGATGGGAGGAGAGGGAGGTAAGGAAGGAAGGGGAGAGAGATGGGAGGGGAGGGGAGGAGAGGGACAGGGATGGGAAGGGGAGGAGAGGGAGGTAAGGAAGGGGAGATGGAGAGATGGGAAGGGAGAGGTGTCACAATTAACACACACACATACATACACACACAAGTATATGTCTCATTAACACACACACACACACACACACACACACACACACACACACAAGTAAACAGTATATGTTGCATTACACACACACACACACACACATACACAAGTATATATGTCACATTACCACAAAACACACACACACACACACAAGTATATATGACACACACAAGTATATCACACACACACACACACACACACACACACACACAACTTTATATGTCACATTACCACAACACACACACACTCACACACCTAAACTAACCCAACTAAGCCTAGCCTAACCTAACTTAACCTAACCTAAACTAACCCAACTAAGCCTAACCTAACCTAACTTAACCTAACCTAAACTAACCCAACTAAGCCTAACCTAACCTAACCCAACTAAGCCTAACCTAACCTAACCTAACCCAACTAAGCCTAACCTAACTTAACCTAACCTAACCTACCCTAAACTAACCCAACTAAGCCTAACCTAATTTAATCTAACCTAACCCAACTAAGCCTAACCTAATTTAATCTAACCTAACCCAACTAAGCCTAACCTAATCCAACTTAACCCAACTAAGCCTAACCTAACCTAACCCAACTAAGCCTAACCTAACCTAACCCAACCTAACCTAACCTAACCTAACTAAGCCTAACCTAAACTAACCCAACTAAGCCTAACCTAACCTAACCTAACGTAACTAAGCCTAACCCAACCTAACCTAACCTAACCTAACCCAACTAAGCCTAACCTAACCTAACCTAACCCAACTAAGCCTAACCTAACCTATCCAAACCAAACCAACCAATTATTAATTACCATATACACTAAGTGATTGTAATACATTATAATATTTGTAATACATTATAATATTTTCAATACATTAATATATTTTCAATAAATTAATAGATTTTCAATAAATTAATAGATTTTCAATAAATGTTTAAACTAAAACACACAATTACATGAAACTCTTATTTATATATTTCTCTGTAAAAAATATACTGTAGACACAATCAGAAACATTAATTTTCATCCTATATTCATCAGTGCAATGAAAAATAATAATAATAATAATAATAATAATAATAACAATAATAATAATAATAATAATAATAATAACAATAATAATAATAATAATAATAATAATAATAATAATAATAATAATAATGTACAATATTCTTAAAATTATGACCAATAAAAGAAATAAAAAAATATTATTGAAACTACTACTACTACTACTACTACTACTACTACTACTACTACTACTACTAATAATAATAATAATAATAATGCACAATATTCTTAAAATTATGACCTTAGTATAATGATAAGAATAGATAAGGAATATTTCTTAATTAAGTTATAAAGGGTGGTGTTGGTAAATCTGGAGCAAATGATTCCTCCAAACTATTCCAACCAACAGAACACCATTTTAATTTTTGTGCATCTGGTCCTGTTTCCTGGCATACTTTGGAGTTATCAAGGCACTCCAATGTAACAAAAGTGAAATAATTACCCCCTTAAAATCTTTGTTGGTAATAGAATAATAATAAAAATAATATTAATAACAACAATAATAATGATAACAATAATATTAATATTAATATTAATAATAATAATGATAACAATAATATTAATAATAACAACAATAATAATAATAATAATTATGATAATAATAATGATAATAATAATGATAATAATAATGATAATGATAATAATAATTATGATAATAATAATAATAATTATAATGATAATAACAATAATAATAATAATAATAATAATGATGATAATAATAATAATAATAATGATAATAATAATAATGATAATAATAATAATAATAATAATAATAATTATTATTATTATAATGATAATAACAATAATAATAACAATAATAATAATAATGATGATAATAATAATAATAATGATAATAATAATAATAATGATAATAATAATAATAATAATAATAATAATGATAATAATAATAATAATGATAATGATAATAATAATAATAATAATAATAAAATACAACCATTGTAATAGAATAACAATATTATTTACTGCTACAAACATGGGGTCATATTCAAGAACATCCATAGTGAATACATACGATGGTGTGGTACTGGTACGATGGCTCCGTTGTTTGTCCATGGAGCCATCGTACCGGTACCACACCATAGTATACACCACGAATGTTCTTGAATACAACCCAACAACAACTCAATATGAGAGGATAGTATGCTTTTGTTACATTATATATATACATACATGGAGAGATATATATACATACATACATATATACATACATACATACATATATATATTGATACAACCATTTATACATACATACATACATATATAGATATATAAATATATACATACATACAGATGCATACATAGAGAGATTATACATACATACATACATACATAAACCTTGATTCCTCCAAAGTATGTCAGGAAACAGGGCTACAATAATAAAAATAATAAAAATAATAACAAACCTAATAATAATAATAATAATAATAATAATGTTGTTTGAACGAGTTTGGAGGAATCAGTTACTCCCAATATGCCAACACTCTAACTACCCCTTAAGAAATGGCATAATTTACTCAATATTTAAAATAATGTTCTTGGTAAATCTGGAGTAACTGATTCCTCCAAATAATTCCAAGCGACAAGACATCAATATATTTATTCACCTGGCCCTGTTTCCTACCAAGTGACTCTGTGATTACCAAAACAAAAAAAACATAATAATAATAATAATAATAATGTTGTATTGTAGTTACATAGTCTTACATTGCAAAATAACAAACCTAATAATAATAATAATAATAATAATAATGTTGTATTGCAGTTACATAGTCTTACATTGCAAAATAACAAACCTAATAATAATAATAATAATAATGTTGTATTGCAGTTACATAGTCTTACATTGCAAAATAACAAACCTAATAATAATAATAATAATAATGTTGTATTGCAGTTACATAGTCTTACATTGCAAAATAACAAACCTAATAATAATAATAATAATATTGTATTGCAGTTACATAGTCTTACATTGCAAAATAACAAACCTAATAATAATAATAATAATAATAATAATAATAATAATAATATTGTATTGCAGTTACAGTCTTACATTACAAAACAACAAACATAATAATAATGTTGTTTTACAGTTACATAACTCGACTTCTATTCAAGATCTTATGGTGGTAAAAAAAAAATAATACTGATGGTTTTATTTTCTTATTTTAGTGATAAAAAAAAATACTTTCTAATTTTAACATAGTAGTAATATGAAGTCACTAACTAACCCTAATAATTATTCAAAATATAAACTTTGGCAACTCAGGGCCTCGCAAATACTGACAGCTTACAGTCCCGAGGTTGAGGTATAAAAGATTTAATAATACAGTATAATAATTGTATTGATATTTGTCAAACAACTAAGGAAAACTAAAATAATTCGTATTCATTGTGGGGTACTTTGGGGTTCTACATAAAGTATTAAATTATGTATGAAGAATATTGATATGTATAAACTTAAAGAGTAATGTTATGAAAACAAAAAAAAGACAAAATGTTATAAGATTGTTGGTGTATTTCACAGTATTATTTGTTCGTGTTTTGTTTTCTGTTAATATGTTGGAGGCAGTGATTCATTGCCAAGTTAACCTGAGGGTGTTTGAGGTGGGGGACGGGAGAAGTAAGCCTACAGTCACAGAAGGAGGAGTGAGCCCCACTTTGTCTGTGCCAGAGTTGAGATGACCAGAGACCCTGGACATATTGAGGCGTCTATTTGCATAACGGGATAAACACCACATCTGGTGAAATTGAGTTAGCACTGTCTTCCCCCCTAGTAAACATCTACAATTTACTTGGTGAAGTCCATATCCACTTTTGGAGTTTCTAATAAGGCTTAAAATGAAGTATAAATAGAGAGACTATAACATTTTGTGCACAGATGTTAAACTTTAAACCCATTTTTCTTAAAACTTGAGTTGTGTCGCTTATCTCGTTATGCAAATAGATGCTTCATATTTTGTGTGTTAGCCAGAGATCCTGGAAGTGTTACAGTACGGAGTGTGTCAAAACCCACTTGTAAAAAGTGTAAATATATGTACATTTTGGCTTCACCGTGTTTATCGTATCCTTTGTACTATCCATCCCCTGACAGTTGGGAGGGAAAAAAAAAAAAAAAAAAAAAGGTGACCATAATAGGTTCTCTCCTTAAGGGGGTAATACACACCTCTGACAATATTATGAATTAAAGGGGGTGCATGAGTAGGAGGACAGGCTTGGGGGTGGGGGGGGTACTGGGGGGGTGGTGCGGGAATAGGGGGACTGGGGGGGTGCAGGAGTAGGGGAGAGGGGTGGGGGGGTACTGGGGGGGTGGTGCGGGAATAGGGGGGCTGGGGGGGGTGCGGAATAGGGGGACTGGGGGTTGCGGGAATAGGGGGACAGGCTTGGGGGTGGATAGAAAGCCTGTAACCTATTCCCACTTGGGGGGGGGGAGTTAGGGTTCTTTTTGGGGGGTGCGGGAGTAGGGGGACAGGCTTGGGGGGGGGGTACTGGGGGGGTGGTGCGGGAATAAGGGGACAGGCTTGGGGGGTGCGTGAATAGGGGACAGGCTTTCTACCCACCCCAAGCCTGCCTGTCCCCCTATTCCTGCACCCCCCAGTCCCCCCACCCCCCAAAGTTTGTCCCCTACTCCGGCACCCCCTTAAAGATAAAACCTGTCATGGACATTTGCCTCCGACTGTACATAAATGCTCTCCATAACAGTAATGCCTTTTATTACACTGTTATTGTTGTTATTATGTATTAGTAGTGTACTGTTTGTAATGAAACCCTATTTTTAAAGCGAGTAGAGAGAGAGAGAGAGAGAGAGAGAGAGAGAGAGAGGAGAGAGAGAGAGAGAGAGAAAAGAGAGAGAGATAGGAGAGGTATTTGAAGATAGGATGAAGAGAGAGAGAGAGAGAGAGAGAGAGAGGAGAGAGAGAGAGAGAGAGAGAGAGAGAGAGGTAGGAGAGGCATTTGAAGATAGGATGACGAGAGAGAGAGAGAGAGAGAGAGAGAGAGAGAGAGAGAGAGAGAGAGAGAGAGAGGTAGGAGAGGCATTTGAAGATAGGATGACGAGAGAGAGAGAGAGAGAGAGAGAGAGAGAGAGAGAGAGAGAGAGAGAGAGAGAGAGAGAGAGAGAGAGAGAGAGAGAGAGAAAAGAGAGAGAGATAGGAGAAGTATTTGAAGATAGGATGACGAGAGAGAGAGAGAGAGAGAGAGAGATAGGAGAGGCATTTGAAGATAGGATGACGAGAGAGAGAGAGAGGTAGGAGAGGCATTTGAAGATAGGATGACGAGAGAGAGAGAGAGAGAGAGAGAGAGAGAGAGACGAGAGAGAGAGAAGAGAGAGAGAGAGAGAGAGAGGTATTTGAAGATAGGATAAAGAAAAAACTGGTATTGAAGTCTCCCTTACCTTGAAATTAAATCGAATTATCCATACGGGAGTTCCAACAATTTTTTTTTTTTTTTTTTGCCGACTTTACACAAAATTGATTTGTATGATGGCAGTGAATGCATACAACACAACACAAGAGAGAGAGAGAGAGAGAGAGAGAGAGAGAGAGAGAGAGAGAGAGAGAGAGAGAGAGAGAGAGAGAGAGAGAGAGAGAGACAGAGAGAGAGAGAGACAGACAGAGACAGAGAGAGAAACAGAGACAGAGAGACAGAGACAGAGAGAGAGAGAGACAGAGAAAGAGAGAGACAGAGACAGAGAGAGAGAGAGAGAGAGAGACAGAGACACAGAGACAGAGAGAGAGAGAGACAGAGACACAGAGACAGAGAGAGTTACAAGGAGTTACAAGGAAAGAAGTACCCTAGGGGACCTTACGATCCATACAAAGAGGGTACCTGTGGGTTTAGTTGCGCAAGTAGGCGACCGTCCCCGAATGTGTCATGTGGGACCATCAAGGAACACTCGCACAACGGCTTAAACACCTAGACGGTGATTTAAGACTTTGTCTAATCTGGACTTGAACTGATCCATAGAGTTGCTGTTGACCACATCAGCAGGAAGCGCGTTCCAAGTACCGCAGATGCTGTATGTAAAGAACTTACCACACAGATCACGGTTGTATCGCTTCAGTTCAAGTTTGTAGCCATGATTCCTGGTTGTGCCCTCACTGAGTTGGAAAATGTCCCTGTAGTCTACATTGTCAAAAGCCTCGTAGTATTTTAAACACTTCGATAAGCTGACCACGCAGTCTCCGGGTTTCCAAAGAGAACAGGTCGAGTTCCACCAACCGCTCTTTATAGCTCTTGTGTCTAAGAGAGGGTATAAGTTTGGTTGCCCTGGCTTGCACTCGTTCCAATCTCGCGACATCCTTTCGGTAAGAAGGACTCCAAAACTGGACTGCATACTCCAGGTGCGGTCGGACAAGGGAATTGTACAGACAAAGTACTATCTCCTTGTTCCGGTATCCAAACTGTCGCTTTATGTACCCTAACATCCTTTGGGCTTTCTTCTCAGCCTCAATACACTGCTTTGAGAACTTGAGGTCGCTGGTGATAGTTACACCCAAGTCTTTCTCAGTATCAGTGCTTACGAGAGCATTGCCCTTAAGGTTATACTCTGTTCGGGGGTTTCTGTGGCCTATATGCATAACTTTGCATTTGTTCACGTTAAATGGCATTTGCCACGTGTCAGACCACTCCCCGATCTTCCTAAGATCTTCTTGTAAGCGGGTAGTATTTCCTTCTTTCGCGACATTCATACCAAGCTTAGTATCATCGGCGAATTTGGAAATCTTGGCAACCATGTCACCATCCACGTCATTAACATAGATGATAAACAGTAGTGGTCCCAGAACAGAACCTTGGGGAACACCGCTAGTAACGGGCACCCACTCTGAAGCCTGTCCATTCACTACCACCCGCTGCCGTCTGTCACTTAGCCAGTTCTCTATCCAATTTGCCACATTTCCGACTATGCCCAGTGCACGCACTTTCCGAAGGAGGCGGCGGTGGGGTACCTTATCAAAGGCTTTCTGAAAGTCTAAGTAGACAACATCGACCGCTTTATCCCGATCATGCTCACTGAAAACAAAATGGAAGAATTCCACCAGATTTGTGAGGCATGACCGGTGCTGCCGGAACCCATGCTGGGAACCCCTCAGTAGCAAATTTGATTCTAGGTGTGCTGTTATTTTGTCCACCATGATGCTCTCCATGAGTTTACAGACTATCGAGGTTAAACTGATGGGTCTGTAGTTTGACGGTTGGCTAGCATCTCCCTTCTTGAAGATAGGAGTCACCTCTGCCTCACGCCAGTCTCTAGGAACGCATCCAGTCTGGATTACCCTGTTGAAGACCATGCACAGGTGCCGTGATACTTCACCATGCACTTCTTTCAACACTCTAGGTAAGAACCCATCCGGACCGGGGGACTTGTTTGCTTTTAATTCGATTATTTTTCTCTCGATTTCTTCTTGGGTGAAGACCATTGACTCCAACTTCTCACTGAAGGAGTCCAAAGGTTCGGGAATGGGACCACTCTCCTCAGAGAACACTGAAGAGAAGTACTCATTTAAGAGGTTAGCATTTTCTGCATCAGAGTGCATCAATGCTCCATCCTCATTCACCAAGGGACCGATCCTGCGTCGGATTGGTTTACGGCCATTCACATAACTGAAAAACTCCTTGGGGTTCTCTTTGCAGAGTCTAGCCACACGGACCTCCTCAGCACGCTTAGCCGCCCTTATTTTGGACTTCACGTTTCGATTCAGTCTTCTATGACCGTCAAAGTCCCCAGATGCCTTCGCTCGACGATACGCAGTTCTCCTCTCCCTTAGTAGGTTACGGATTTCCCGATTAAACCACTTAGGTTGAATGAACTTCTGACCTGTTCCCTTCAGAGGAATAAAGCGCGACTGAAGTTCCATGAAGGAAGACAAGAATGACCTCCACAGATCATCAGCACTCTCTCCCTCCTCTAGTTCCATTTCAGCAACGCTTTCACGAAGACCTGCAAAGTTCGCTCTCCCCATGTCTAATTTTCTATGCACCGGGGTCACCGACTCCATATTAGGGACCTTAACTGAAAATCTTATAAGCTTGTGGTCGCTTCCACCTATTTCTTCGTTTACAGAGAGGTCTTGAATGATGTCATCCTCTGAGGTGAGGACCAAGTCGAGTATGTTAGCACCTCTTGTTGGCTCCCTTACCCATTGAGTGAGGGAATTCATCATTTACAAACTCCAAGAGTGGTGTGTTCTCGGCAGAGGGCTCTCTGGTTTCCCAGTCAACATGTGTGTTGAAGTCCCCCATAAGGATGTACACCCTGCCGTCCACTAGTTCACCCAGCAACTGGTATAGGTCCCTGTCCATCTCATTGAGTTGTCCAGGGGGTCTATAAAGCAGCAGGGTTCTGTATTTTGCAGTGCCTATTTCTAGGTCAACTCCAAGGAGCTCGTGGTTTGATGTGATGTTGCAGGTCATCGATTTGATGGAGTTCTTTACATACAACAGCACACCACCACCCCCTCTGTCCTATCTATCTTTGTGGAAGAGTTGGTAGCCTGGAATCACGAATTCCCCTTCAAGATCTCTGTCTGAGGTTCTCAACCATGACTCCGTTATGGCCACCATCTCGGGTTCCTCTGTCGCAACGAGGGCCCGCAGTTCCAAAAACTTGTTTCGGATGGACCTGGCGTTGAACAATAGAACCTTCAGGGAACCCCCAACTGCAGGGCTCCCTAGACTCCTCCGTTTCCCGGTTTGGTCATTGTCTTGGTAGTGCTGGGGATATCCTTCTTCAGGATCTCAGCGAATGTCTTCTCTGGGGTCACTCTAGCATAGCGACGAGGGCTCTCCTCCACGCTCGGTCGAGTGCTCCTGAGACATCGTCGGACGGCGTCTTCCATTAATTTGGAAAGCACTTCTTTCCCCTTTAGTGAGAGATGTGTGCCATCCCTCTGGTAGAGGTCGTCTCTACCAAAGAGTGAGGTGTAGGGGTCCACAAAGAACACCCCCTCGGCCGTACACAAATCAGCCAGGCGCTGATTTACTGCAATGTTCTTTGACAGAGCAGTCCCTAAAGGGCCTCTCCTTGGGAGCATGCCAACAACTACCCTTCTGCGGGTTTTTAACCCACAGTCATCTACTGCACCGATCACATCCGAGAGGACTCCTTCGGTCATGCCTACTCTACCATTTCTCAGGTAGATGTCATTACCACTCACCATGAGTGCAATGACAGCAGATCTGGACGTTTGGATCCTCTCAGCTTCCTTTCGGAGGTCAGCATTGCCACAACCTGGCAAACAATTCACCTTCACAGAAGAGTGAAGGCGATCTGCCATTAGGGGTTGCAGCCCTCGTGCCTGGGAATCACCTACAATGTGTATATCCACAGGCCTCTCCTTGGTAGGAGCACGAGATGCCTTGTGAGGAACCCGAGAGTGTTTTGAATTCCTGCCGGGCTCGTCACTTCCTCCAGGTTGCTTCTTCTTCTTCTTTTTCTTCTTCATTTTCTTTTCCTTCTTATTTGATTCCTCACTTTCTTCTAATCCCTCCTCAACTGTCTTCTTGCGTTTTTCTCCCTTCTCCATATTCCCCTCCTCTTTTTCATCACACTTTTCTGCAGTATCTTTTCCTTCTGCAGTCTCTTTTCCCTCTTCATTGCTGTTCTTCTTGTTGTTGTTGTTCTTCTTCTTGTTGTTGTTCTTCTTCTTGTTCTTCTTCTTATTCTTTACCGCCGTGGTGGAGCTCTCCGGTGAAGAAGCTCCTTGGACTGCCTTGTCTCTCACATGGCAGTCACACCTCTGTGAGTCCATTCGGAGAACTACCTCCTTTAGGGAATTGTTCTCCTTCGTGAGCAGTGAGATGTGCTTCATCAACCTCTCCTCGAGTTTGCAAAAGTCGCAGACACTCGAGGAGTCTAGGTCGCTCGCACTCCTCCCGCTGAAGTCCTCACACCAGCGGTACACCTTGCATGTAGTACATGTAAATTTTCTTGCTGATGGACCAGTCATCTCGCTCTAATTCAATTTAGGACCAATAATACAATAGAAAAGGTAATGTGATTTGGTCTCGCATAAGTCTCATCCGCCTACTTCTAGAAGGTTTTCGGTCGTTCGGCCAACAGAAACCTTATGAGCCAAGCACACCAACCCTAAGGTCTCCCCTGGGCCGGACGGCCCCAATCGTGCCGCAGCTCCCAACTGAGCAGCACAAGAGTCCTAAGTAAATGGGACTCTGATTTTTCGACAGGGGTGCTTGAAGTGTAACCGTCGTCCTACTAATCCCTACTAATCCTCCATCCGCGGCCAAACTTAAAGCAAATAGTAAAACTAAATGTCCACGACTTAATCCGAGATCTTTTACTGGCCTGGCAGCCAGCGAGGCACGAAAGCTCTCTCACCAAAGAGCAGTCGAGCCTTTAGGCACCTAAGAACGGTCACAGGGAGCTGGTCAGGCTTATTAATCTAAGAGAATACCTACGGGGGTCCTGAGGCATCTCCATTACTCGTACCCCACACGCCTGAGATCCCTTCAATCTCAGCCCTTTCGAAACCTGTGAGCGTTAAAAGGCGTTGTTTTAGGAGGTTCCAAAGCCTCCCTTCTCACACGGCATAAGGTAGCTGGTGAGGTCCTTAACAATAAAAACTTATATCGAAAGTGATGAAGATTTTTTTTTTTTTTTTTTTTTTTTTTGTTAGGACAGTTGAAGAGCAGTTGTGAAACTTAATATTAACATGAAGATTTGACAACTCTTAGTCAGGATCCTAATAACGCTACCTTTCTGGCACGGGTAACCCAACTGGACTAAATGTCCCCCAGCATAGCCAGCAAAATTCAAACAGATCACACAAGCTCTCTCACCGACGGCAAGGTGGTTGTCTCGAGAGAGACAGACAGAGAGAGAGAGACAGAGATAGAGAGAGAGAGAGAGAGAGAGAGAGAGAGAGAGAGAGAGAGAGAGAGAGAGAGAGAGAGAGAGAGAGAGAGAGAGAGAGAGTTACAAGGAGTTACAAGGAAAATAAGTACCCTAGGGGACCTTACGATCCATACAAAGAGGGTACCTGTGGGTTTAGTTGCGCAAGTAGGCGACCGTCCTCGAATGTGTCATGTGAAACCATCAAGGAACACTCGCACAACGGCTTAAACACCTAGACGGTGGTTTAAGGCTTTGTCTAATCTGGACTTGAACTGATCCACAGAGTTGCTGTTGACTACATCAGCAGGAAGCGCGTTCCAAGTACCGCAGATGCTGTATGTAAAGAACTTACCACACAGATCACGGTTGTATCGCTTCAGTTCAAGTTTGTAGCCATGATTCCTGGTTGTACCCTCACTGAGTTGGAAAATGTTCCTGTAGTCTACATTGTCAAAGCCTCGTAGTATTTTAAACACTTCGATAAGCTGACCACGCAGTCTCCGGGTTTCCAAAGAGAACAGAGAGAGAGAGAGAGAGAGAGAGAGAGAGAGAGAGAGAGAGAGAGAGAGAGTTACATAGAGTTACATAGAAACACAGACCACAACAGACCTTACGGTCCAAACGAGGTGACCCAATTAGAAGGTTACTGGTAGAGAATGAATTACTCCCCAGTGATAGTCGTAGGTAAGGATAGCAAAGTAGAAGGCTCTCTCCCCACCCTCCACTCCCTCCGGCCTGAGCCGTACAGGAAATAAAGTCAGGAATGGGAACCTTGTGGGGTTGGCAGAAATACTCCACAAGGAAATTTTTTTATAGGAAAGATAGAAAGTAGGTGAAATTTGGCTAACTTGCCACCTGTAATGGGCAAAAATTATTCATTAGTAAACATTGTAAGTCGGGGATTAGACGCAAGGTGTTTATCTAAGCGACGTTTGAAGCTGTCTACGGTGTTACAGTCAATTACGTTACGGGGAAGCCCATTCCATAAGTTGACGACTCGGTTAAAAAAGAAATTCTTGGATTCGTGCGAATTAAAAGATTTGCCTATGATTTTGCAGCCGTTTCCTCTCGTGTAGTTTGATTGATCAATAGTGAAATATTTGTTGCAGTCCATATTATCAATGCCTTTGATTATTTTAAATACCTGGATTAAGTCACCTCTCAGTCTACGTTGTATCAATGGGAATAGATTTAGTTCGCTTAGCCGCTCATCATACGTTTTATTTCTCAGACTTGGTATCATTTTAGTAACTCTACGTTGGACTCGTTCCAATTTTGCTATATCTTTCTGGTAATACGGGCACCAGGCTTGAACACAATACTCCATAAGGGGACGGACCAAGGAATTATACAAAGTGAGGATTGTGTCTTTAGATTTATACTCGAATGCTCTGCCGATAAAGCCGATAGTTTTGTTTGCTTTCTTAATTACTTCCGTACACTGCTGACTGGGTTTTAGGTTACTTGATACTGTTACCCCTAAGTCTGTCTCTCGATCCACGCTTTTAAGTTGCTTACCATTTAACGAGTAGTTTGCCGCTACGTTATGATGTCCGATGTGGAGCACTTTACATTTATCTGAATTGAAGGACATTTGCCAAGTTTTCGCCCAATTTGACAATTTATCGAGATTATCTTGCATTTCTTTAGTCTGCGCAATAGTGAGTACTGTATTTGCAATTTTGGTGTCATCAGCAAATTTCGATATTATACATGAGAGGCCTTCGTCTATGTCGTTTATGTAAACTAGGAATAGGATTGGCCCTAAAACTGACCCCTGTGGCACCCCGCTTGTAACGCCTGTCCAACTAGAAGATTTTCCATTTATTACCACGCGTTGTTTTCGGTTTCTTAGCCAGTTCTCTATCCATCTTACGGTATCGCCTTGGATTCTGTGTGATTTTAGTTTAGATATTAAGCGTTTATGGGGAACTTTGTCAAAGGCCTTTTGGAAATCTAGATAAATTATGTCTACTGCTTTACTCTTATCATATTCATTGAAAATGTCATTTAAAAAGTCTAATAGGTTCGTTAGGCAAGAGCGTTTATTACGAAAACCGTGTTGAGTGTCTCTAAGTAAGTTGTTTTCCTCTAAGTGATTTGTAAGTTTATCTCGTATGATTGTCTCTAGCATTTTGCATACGACCGAGGTTAGGCTGATAGGGCGATAGTTACTAGGTAGGGATTTGCTGCCTTTTTTAAATATTGGTGTTACGTTAGCGAGTTTCCATTCGTCAGGTATTGTTCCAGTGTGTAAAGAATAGTTAAAGAGCAGAGTCAGAGGTTTTACTATTTCGCTTTTTGCTTCCTTTAATACGCGAGGGGAGATCGTGTCTGGCCCAGGTGACTTATTTACATTTAGTTTATCAATACATTTTATTACGTCACTTTCAGTTATGCTGATATTACTTAATACCTCGGTATTTTCATTTTCGACTGTTGTTACTGCTGGTATATCGTTCGAGTTTTCTGTAGTAAAGACTGATGCAAAGAAAGTGTTAAGGATACCACTCATTCGCTCTTCATCTGTAGTAAAGTCCCCATTCTCATCAAGTAGTGGTCCGATAGTTGACGTGAGTACTTTCTTATGCCGGATATAACTGTAGAACTCTTTCGGGTTTGTCTTACTTTGATTTGCAACGTGTTTTTCAATGGCCTTTTTACTCTGTTTGATTAACTTTTTGGCTTTTCTTCGTAACTCTGAAAACTTGGCCCGCTCGTTATTGTCGTCTGTGATTTTTACTCTATTATGGGCGTTCTTTTTGGCGCGTAAACAGTCGGCTATCTCTTTATTCCACCACTTGGGCTTTAAGTTTTGTGCTGAACGTCGGTTTTTTAACGGTATGCTATCTTTGACCGCTTTTGCGTACGCATTAGTGAAAAAGTTCCATTGTGTATTAATGTTAATAGTGTCTCGCAGACATTTCCAATCGGTATCTTTTAGTATCGCTCTGAGTTGGTGAAAATTAGCTTTTCTAAAGTCGGGGATTTTTTCGTAGCTGTAATTTATTTCGCTTCTATTGAAATTTATACTGAATGTGATTATGCGGTGGTCGCTATTAGTAAACTCATCACCCACGTTAATATTCGCTATCAAGTCTTCTTTTGTTGCAAATACTAGGTCAAGAACGTTGTTTCCACGAGTTGGACTATTAACAAATTGGATAAGAGAGCTCTCTTGTAAGTTAGTATAAAGGTCTTGACCATAGTGAGCTGATAATGGTTCTCCCCACTTTGTTACTGGTAAATTAAAATCGCCAAGAATTACGGCCTCTTGCGTGTTACTCATCTCGTTAATTTGTTCATAGATATCACGGTCAGTTTGTACTGGTTGAGCTGGGGGTCTGTATAATAAGGCTAACAAAAGTTTCATCCCGAATTTATTTCTAATGAGTATATATAGTGTGTCTACGTTAGCGATATGGGGCTTTGATAATAGGATCGGTTTGAGGTCATCTTTAATATATAATAGTACTCCGCCTCCCCTTTTATTAGTTCGACCTTTTTCAAATATTGTATAGCCAGGAATTTTATACTCTGCTAGGAAGTCTCTATTTTCAGTATTTAGCCACGATTCTGTAATGCCGATTATATCATAATTTTCTGTGAGCGTTATTTCCTCTAGATCTGTGAATTTGTTATGGATGCTGCGAGCGTTAACATAAAAAACCTTTAGACTATTTCGGTTGGGTAACTGCACGTTTGCCCGTGTTATTCTGTTTGTTCGTATTACGTTACCTGACCTTGAAGTACCTGGGCAGTCCCGTTTTTTGTACGATGGTTGATGACCGCGTTGTTTAGCAAACGTCCTAAACGGGCTGCTCCTACCTGATTCAGATGGACACCATCATCTAAGAACAACGAGTCATCAAAATAAAAGTTGTCCCATGTGTTGACGAAATCGACGTTCTCCTCGTTGCAGATGCTGGCAAGTCGTCGGTTGATACTAGTAGCGGTGTTGAAGAAACGGGTGTCTGCTTGTCTGCGGGGGATGATTCCAGAAAGTATGATGTTGTTCGTCTTTTCCTTGAACTTCGCAATCATCTGTCGGTACTTGTTGAGGAGCTCTTCCGATCTGGTCTTCAATACGTCGTTAGTTCCAACGTGGATGACGTACGTGGTGTTGTCGGGGGCCAGGCTTGTCACTTCGTCCACTGAGTCAATCACGTCGTCTAGGCCGCCACCCGGGATGCAAAATTGCTTCCTCGACTTGGGTGCTCGGCCACAAAACTCGGTGAGTTGACCCCTTACCATGGAGTCACCAACCAGCCTGGCCTCGGTGTCGTCTTCATCGTCGTCTTGGGCCAGGATCTTGAAGCGGTTCTGGCACGTAGTGATGGGTATAATGTTCCTTGTGGGTCGAATGTTGTTCCTGACAACGCGGAACTCCTCCCGTGGAGATGGTGTAGTTGGTGGTGCCGGTGGAGGTAAGGGTGTAGAGGCAGTCTGTACGGGGGCTGTGACGACGGGTGCTGTAGGAGTCGATGTCATTCCTACGTTGAGAGTGACGAATTCCTGTAGTGTTTCCAACTTCTCACTCAAGGCCTCGATCTTGCGTTGTGCTGCCTTCAAGTCGGTCGAAGTATCCTCTCGTAAGTTGCAAAATCTACAAACAAGGACGTCTCTGTTCGCGAAAATAGTAGGGCCGAAAGTACCAGAGCAGGTCGAACAGGTTAGTTGGGGTGCCATGGTGTTATTTATTAATTTATTTATTAATGTATTAAATTATTTATTAATATATTAAATTATTTCTCAATTTAATAAATTATTTATTATTGTATTGAATTATTTATTAATTTATTAAATTATTTATTAATTTATCAAGTTATTTATGAATTTATTAAATTATTTATTAATTTATCACGTTATTTATAAAATTATTTATTAATTTATCAAATTATTTATTAATTTATCAAATTACTTATTAATTTATCAAATTATTTATTAATTTATCAAATTATTTATTAATTTATCAAATTATTTATTAATTTACCAAATTATTTATTAATATATCAAATTATTTATTAATTCATTTAATAATTTATTCAATAATTTATTTAATAATTTATTAATTCATTTGTTAGTTTATTTATTTGTTAATTTATTTAATAATTAATTTATGAATTTATTAGTTTATTTATTAATATATTTATTTATTTATTTAATAATTAATTAATTAATTTCAATTTGAGGAGGTTAGGGGGAGATGTACGAAATGTACAGAATGGAAGTAGGGGTTTGGGTGAGGGAACGATAGGGTAAAGGTTTAGGATCGGTTGGGGGAGGAGGGAGAAAAGATAGTGTCAGTAGGGAAGGGGGATTATCTAGTAGGTGAAACTACCCTTGGGGGGGATAATTGCCAAGGAGAGGTGAGGTGGTAGGGTATAGGTTTATGATCGGTTGGGGGAGGAGGGAGAAAAGATGGGGGTAGGAGGCGTTAGTGTCAGTAGGGAAGGGGGGATTATCTAGTAGGTGAAACTACCCTTGGGGGGGATAATTACCAAGGAGAGGTGAGGTGGTTGGGTATAGGTTTAGGATCGGTTGGGGGAAGAGGGAGAAAAGATAGGGGTAGAAGGGGTTAGGGGATTATCTCGACGGTGAAACTACCCTTGAGGGGGATAATTACCAAGGAGAGGTGAGGTGGTAGGAGTGGAAAAGGACCAAAGCTAAGGCGAGGGCGGGGGAAGGGCACACAGTCGTGTACACGGGTGTGTGAGATGAGGTGAGATGAGGTGAGTGTGAGGGGGTAAGGGGCGACCAAAATATGGGAATACACCGAGTAAGAAGTTAAATATTAATACTGTAAAATTAAAATGCACTGATCAAATTAATTAAGTATTGGTACAGAAATACCAAAGAATGCAAATGTTTAGGCCTGTAAAGAAATACAATTATTATTGAACAGGGGACACGAAACGTGTATACAAATATATTAAAATAAAGTTAAATACTAATACTGTAAAAATTAGAATGAACTGATGAAATTAAATATTGATATAGAAATACAAAGAAAATGAAGAGTTATAAATATAGAAATGTAGAATTAGTAATAAACACAGTAACCACGGACGTGTAAACTAATAAAATAAAGTAGAACGAACCTGAAATAATATTAATATAGAATTATAAAAATATGACTATGTCTAGAAAAAAGAAAATAATAATAATTACTATTAAATACAGTAAGGATACAGAATTATATAAATGCAAATGTCTAGACAATATATATTAATATATAGTGGAACACAGTACAGTGTTGAAAAGGGCACTACAGACGTGTAGACAGGTTATAATTAAGGTGTGGTGAGATTAAGATTAAAATTAAAAAGGCTTAGTTGGGTCAGGTCAGGGGGAATGGGGAAATAAGGAAAAGGACGGTTGAGTTGAGGTGTGGGTGTTGGGAGGGGGGTGTCAGGGGATGGGGGGTTGGTGGGGGGGGGTAAAAACTGGAAAATACAGAGATAATAGATTGAGAGATATGAAGTTTTTTGTTTTAAGTAAGAATACTTATGTGAGAAGTGATGTGCTGTGAGTTCCTTCTCGCTCCACACACAGATGCAGACGTACAATCCCTCGGGAACGCGAATTCCTAACACACGCACTCAATAACACAAATCACTTAACACACCAAAACACACTGGGCCACGTATAAACACTTAACACACTGGGCCACGTATAAATACTTAACACACTGGGCCATGTAAAAACACACACTGAGCCACTTGAATACACACACTGCACTTGACAAACGGGATTACACTGGGCCACGTAAATACACACACTGGGCCAATTAAATACACACACAGCACTTAACAAACGGGATTACACTGGGCCACTTAAATACACACACACTGGGCCACGTAAATGCACACACTGGGCCACTTAAATACACACACAGCACTTAACAAACGGGATTACACTGGGCCACTTAAATACAAACACACACTGGGCCACGTAAATACACAAACGGAATTACACACACTGGGCCACTTAAATACACACACACTGGGCCACGTAACTACACAAACGGAATTACACACACTGGGCCACTTAAATACACACAAAAACACAAAGGACGGGTTCTGAAGCCAGGCGACTGCGCGGGACGAAGCGAGCGTGCGACTCTAGCGAGTACAGGCGGGCAAGAGAGAGAGAGAGAGAGAGAGAGAGAGAGAGAGAGAGAGAGAGAGAGAGAGAGAGAGAGAGAGAGAGAGAGAGAGAGAGAGAGAGAGAGAGAGAGAGAGAGAGAGAGAGAGAGAGAGAGAGAGAGAGAGAGAGAGAGAGAGAGAGAGTTACAAGGAGTTACAAGGAAAAGAAGTACCCTAGGGGACCTTACGATCCATACAAAGAGGGTACCTGTGGGTTTAGTTGCGCAAGTAGGCGACCGTCCTCGAATGTGTCATGTGAAACCATCAAGGAACACTCGCACAACGGCTTAAACACCTAGACGGTGGTTTAAGGCTTTGTCTAATCTGGACTTGAACTGATCCACAGAGTTGCTGTTGACCACATCAGCAGGAAGCGCGTTCCAAGTACCGCAGATGCTGTATGTAAAGAACTTACCACACAGATCACGGTTGTATCGCTTTAGTTCAAGTTTGTAGCCATGATTCCTGGTTGTGCCCTCACTGAGTTGGAAAATGTCCCTGTAGTCTACATTGTCAAAGCCTCGTAGTATTTTAAACACTTCGATAAGCTGACCACGCAGTCTCCGGGTTTCCAAAGAGAACAGGTCGAGTTCTACCAACCGATCTTTATAGCTCTTGTGTCTAAGAGAGGGTATAAGTTTGGTTGCCCTGGCTTGCACTCGTTCCAATCTCGCGATATCCTTCCGGTAAGAAGGACTCCAAAACTGGACTTGCATACTCCAGGTGCGGTCGGACAAGGGAATTGTACAGACAAAGTACTATCTCCTTGTTCCGGTATCCAAACTGTCGCTTTATGTACCCTAACATCCTTTGGGCTTTCTTCTCAGCCTCAATACACTGCTTTGAGAACTTGAGGTCGCTGGTGATAGTTACACCCAAGTCTTTCTCAGTATCAGTGCTTACGAGAGCATTGCCCTTAAGGTTATACTCTGTTCGGGGGTTTCTGTGGCCTATATGCATAACTTTGCATTTGTTCACGTTAAATGGCATTTGCCACGTGTCAGACCACTCCCCGATCTTCCTAAGATCTTCTTGTAAGCGGGTAGTATTTCCTTCTTTCGCGACATTCATACCAAGCTTAGTATCATCGGCGAATTTGGAAATCTTGGCAACCATGTCACCATCCACGTCATTAACATAGATGATAAACAGTAGTGGTCCCAGAACAGAACCTTGGGGAACACCGCTAGTAACGGGCACCCACTCTGAAGCCTGTCCATTCACTACCACCCGCTGCCGTCTGTCACTTAGCCAGTTCTCTATCCAATTTGCCACATTTCCGTCTATGCCCAGTGCACGCACTTTCCGAAGGAGGCGGCAGTGGGGTACCTTATCAAAGGCTTTCTGAAAGTCTAAGTAGACAACATCGACCGCTTTATCCCGATCATGCTCACTGAAAACAAAATGGAAGAATTCCACCAGATTTGTGAGGCATGACCGGTGCTGCCGGAACCCATGCTGGGAACCCCTCAGTAGCAAATTTGATTCTAAGTGTGCTGTTATTTTGTCCACCATGATGCTCTCCATGAGTTTACAGACTATCGAGGTTAAACTGATGGGTCTGTAGTTTGACGGTTGGCTAGCATCTCCCTTCTTGAAGATAGGAGTCACCTCTGCCTCACGCCAGTCTCTAGGAACGCATCCAGTCTGGATTACCCTGTTGAAGACCATGCACAGGTGCCGTGATACTTCACCATGCACTTCTTTCAACACTCTAGGTAAGAACCCATCCGGACCGGGGGACTTGTTTGCTTTTAATTCGATTATTTTTCTCTCGATTTCTTCTTGGGTGAAGACCATTGACTCCAACTTCTCACTGAAGGAGTCCAAAGGTTCGGGAATGGGACCACTCTCCTCAGAGAACACTGAAGAGAAATACTCATTTAAGAGGTTAGCATTTTCTGCATCAGAGTGCATCAATGCTCCATCCTCATTCACCAAGGGACCGATCCTGCGTCGGATTGGTTTACGGCCATTCACATAACTGAAAAACTCCTTGGGGTTCTCTTTGCAGAGTCTAGCCACACGGACCTCCTCAGCACGCTTAGCCGCCCTTATTTTGGACTTCACGTTTCGATTCAGTCTTCTATGACCGTCAAAGTCCCCAGATGCCTTCGCTCGACGATACGCAGTTCTCCTCTCCCTTAGTAGGTTACGGATTTCCCGATTAAACCACTTAGGTTGAATGAACTTCTGACCTGTTCCCTTCAGAGGAATAAAGCGCGACTGAAGTTCCATGAAGGAAGACAAGAATGACCTCCACAGATCATCAGCACTCTCTCCCTCTTCTAGTTCCATTTCAGCAACGCTTTCACGAAGACCTGCAAAGTTCGCTCTCCCCATGTCTAATTTTCTATGCACCGGGGTCACGGACTCCATATTAGGGACCTTAACTGAAAATCTTATAAGCTTGTGGTCGCTTCCACCTATTTCTTCGTTTACAGAGAGGTCTTGAATGATGTCATCCTCTGAGGTGAGGACCAAGTCGAGTATGTTAGCACCTCTTGTTGGCTCCCTTACCCATTGAGTGAGGAATTCATCATTTACAAACTCCAAGAGTGGTGTGTTCTCGGCAGAGGGCTCTCTGGTTTCCCAGTCAACATGTGTGTTGAAGTCCCCCATAAGGATGCACACCCTGCCGTCCACTAGTTCACCCAGCAACTGGTATAGGTCCCTGTCCATCTCATTGAGTTGTCCAGGGGGTCTATAAAGCAGCAGGGTTCTGTATTTTGCAGTGCCTATTTCTAGGTCAACTCCAAGGAGCTCGTGGTTCGATGTGATGTTGCAGGTCATCAATTTGATGGAGTTCTTTACATACAACAGCACACCACCACCCCCTCTGTCCTCTCTATCTTTGTGGAAGATTTGGTAGCCTGGAATCACGAATTCCCCTTCAAGATCTCTGTCTGAGGTTCTCAACCATGACTCCGTTATGGCCACCATCTCGGGTTCCTCTGTTGCAACGAGGGCCCGCAGTTCCAAAAACTTGTTTCGGATGGACCTGGCGTTGAACAATAGAACCTTCAGGGAACCCCCAACTGCAGGGCTCCCTAGACTCCTCCGTTTCCCGGTTTGGACATTGTCTTGGTAGTGCTGGGGATATCCTTCTTCAGGATCTCAGCGAATGTCTTCTCTGGGGTCACTCTAGCATAGCGACGAGGGCTCTCCTCCACGCTCGGTCGAGTGCTCCTGAGACATCGTCGGACGGCGTCTTCCATTAATTTGGAAAGCACTTCTTTCCCCTTTAGTGAGAGATGTGTGCCATCCCTCTGGTAGAGGTCGTCTCTACCAAAGAGTGAGGTGTAGGGGTCCACAAAGAACACCCCCTCGGCAGTACACAAATCAGCCAGGCGCTGATTTACTGCAATGTTCTTTGACAGAGCAGTCCCTAAAGGGCCTCTCCTTGGGAGCATGCCAACAACTACCCTTCTGCGGGTTTTTAACCCACAGTCATCTACTGCACCGAGCACATCCGAGAGGACTCCTTCGGTCATGCCTACTCTACCATTTCTCAGGTAGATGTCATTACCACTCACCATGAGTGCAATGACAGCAGATCTGGACGTTTGGATCCTCTCAGCTTCCTTTCGGAGGTCAGCATTGCCATAACCTGGCAAACAATTCACCTTCACAGAAGTGTGAAGGCGATCTGCCATTAGGGGTTGCAGCCCTCGTGCCTGGGAATCACCTACAATGTGTATATCCACAGGCCTCTCCTTGGTAGGAGCACGAGATGCCTTGTGAGGAACCCGAGAGTGTTTTGAATTCCTGCCGGGCTCGTCACTTCCTCCAGGTTGCTTCTTCTTCATCTTCTTTACCTTCTTCATTTTCTTTTCCTTCTTATTTGATTCCTCACTTTCCTCTAATCCCTCCTCAACTGTCTTGGGTTTTTCTCCCTTCTCCATATTCTCCTCCTCTTTTCCATCACACTTTTCTGCAGTCTCTTTTCCTTCTGCAGTCTCTTTTCCCTCTTCATTGTTGTTGTTCTTCTTGTTGTTGTTGTTCTTCTTGTTCTTCTTCTTTTTGTTCTTCTTCTTGTTCTTTACCGCCGTGGTGGAGCTCTCCGGTGAAGAAGCTCCTTGGACTGCCTTGTCTCTCACATGGCAGTCACACCTCTGTGAGTCCATTCGGAGAACTTCCTCCTTTAGGGAGTTGTTCTCCTTCGTGAGCAGTGAGATGTGCTTCATCAACCTCTCCTCGAGTTTGCAAAAGTCGCAGACACTCGAGGAGTCTAGGTCGCTCGCACTCCTCCCGCTGAAGTCCTCACACCAGCGGTACACCTTGCATGTAGTACATGTAAATTTTCTTGCTGATGGACCAGTCATCTCGCTCTAATTCAATTTCAGACCAATAATACAAAAGAAAGGGTAATGTGATTTGGTCTCGCATAAGTCTCATCCGCCTACTTCTAGAAGGTTTTCGGTCGTTCGGCCAACAGAAACCTTATGAGCCAAGCACACCAACCCTAAGGTCTCCCCTGGGCCGGACGGCCCCAATCGTGCCGCAGCTCCCAACTGAGCAGCACAAGAGTCCTAAGTAAATGGGACTCTGATTTTTCAACAGGGGTGCTTGAAGTGTAACCGTCGTCCTACTAATCCCTACTAATCCTCCATCCGCGGCCAAACTTAAAGCAAATAGTAAAACTAAATGTCCACGACTTAATCCGAGATTTTTTACTGGCCTGGCAGCCAGCGAGGCACGAAAGCTCTCTCACCAAAGAGCAGTCGAGCCTTTAGGCACCTAAGAACGGTCACAGGGAGCTGGTCAGGCTTATTAATCTAAGAGAATACCTACGGGGGTCCTGAGGCATCTCCATTACTCGTACCCCACACGCCTGAGATCCCTTCAATCTCAGCCCTTTCGAAACCTGTGAGCGTTAAAAGGCGTTGTTTTAGGAGGTTCCAAAGCCTCCCTTCTCACACGGCATAAGGTAGCTGGTGAGGTCCTTAACAATAAAAGTGATGAAGATTTTTTTGTTTTTTTTTTGTTTGGACAGTTGAAGAGCAGTTGTGAAACTTAATATTAACATGAAGATTTGACAACTCTTAGTCAGGATCCTAATAACGCTACCTTTCTGGCACGGGTAACCCAACTGGACTAAATGTCCCCCAGCATAGCTAGCAAAATTCAAACAGATCACACAAGCTCTCTCACCGACGGCAAGGCGGTTGTCGAGAGAGAGAGACAGAGACAGAGAGAGACACAGAGAGAGACAGACAGAGACAGAGAGAGAGAGAGAGAGAGACAGAGAGAGAGAGAGAGAGAGAGAGAGAGAGAGAGAGAGAGATAGGGTGACATCGGATGACATTTCCACCCCAAGGCAGTGAGAGAAGCTAGCTATAAGGAATTTCTAATTAATTAGTCTCCCCCATCCAGCCTAGGGAAGCAATCATTAGTATACCTCGTCTTTCCCTCTCTCACACTACATTATATCAACCTGGCTATCTCTCTCGCTATTACTCTCTTTGTCTATCAATCTGTCTACCCTTTTTACCATCAATCTATAAATATAGCGTCGATTCCACAGTGGTATTGGTTTGTTAGCTTCCTAACCAACCACACTTGTAAGAAGGCTTCATTATTTTCCAAAAGCTGAGTATCCACATTCACAAAATCTATCCAACAGTTAGATAATGATAATCACTGCCGCGTTTACTCACCAAATTCATTAAATAATTCACCCATAAGTCATTTAAATGGCTAACATTCTTTCGTTTGCGTGCTTACAAACCACAACGAACGATTGTGGAATCGACCCATAATCTCTTTGTTCATCTATCTATCTATCTATCTATGTTTATCCATCTACTTATTTATTTATTTGTTTAATCCCCTATCAACTTATCTATCTAATTATCAATGCATTGATCTATATAACCATTTGTATATCTAACTATCTCTCTCTCTAGCTTTCATTGTGTCGTTCATTTACTCTCTCTCTCTCTCTCTCTCTCTCTCTCTCTCTCTTCCTCCTCTCTCTCTCTCTCAGTAACCATCTTTTCACCACTCCCCTTGTTCCTGGACCAAGCCAAGCACTCCCTCTTCTCTCTCTATCCCTTCTCCTCTCTTCATTCTTTTCTCCAGCCAACCTTCCTTCCTCCTTCTCTCTCCTCCATTCCCTCCCTTCCACTGCCTTCGCCATCATCCTCTCTCCCTTTATCACTATTTCTCTTCCTCTTTCTTCCCTTTCCTCCATATTTGTACTATTTTATTTCCCTTTTCCCTCCCTCTCCACATTACCTCTTACTCCTTCCTCCATTTTTTTTTTACCGGCCTTTCCCTTCCCCTTCTCTCTCCACCTCTCCTTATCGCCTTCCCTTTCAACTCTGTCCATCTTTGCTCTCTTGTTCTTCCCTTCCCTCCTCCCTCCTACTACTACTCCTCTCTCTCTCTCTCTCTCTCTCTCTCTCTCTCTCTCTCACATGTCTTTCCCCTCTTCTCCCCTTTTTCTCCTCAACTTCATTCACTCTTACTCTCTCTCTCTCTCTCTCTCTCTCTCTCTCTCTCTCTCTCTCTCCTCAACTTCATTCACTCTTACCCTCCCCTCCTTCCCACTCTCTCTCTCTCTCTCTCTCTCTCTCTCCTCTCTCTCTCTCTCTCTCTCTCTCTCTCTCTCATTTACCCTTCCCCTCCCCTCTCCTATCCTTACATCAGTTCCCCCCTCTCCCTTCCATGAGCCCCTACCCCCCTCCCACCCCCACCCCAGCCAGCACTGAAAGGGAGGTAAGGGATCCGGGAGGGGTAATACGAGCTTGAGTTGAGAGGAAAAGGAAAATGGAGAAGAAAAAGAGAAAAAAAATGAAGGAGGAGAAAGAGAAGAGATGTTGTAAGATAAAGAAGGAGGAGGAGGAGGAGGAGGAGGAGGAGGAGGAGGAGGAGGAGGAGGAGGAGGAGGAGGAGGAGGAGGAGAAGGAGGAGGGGGAGGAGGAGGAGGGGGGGGGAGGAGGAGGAGGGGGAGGAGGAGGAGGGGGAGGAGGAGGAGGAGGAGGAGAGGGGAGGTGGTGAGATTGAAAATTATAAAAAGGAGAAGAAAAGATTGGGTGAGATGAAGAAAGAGGGAAAAGAAAATAAGGATAGGTGCGAGTGGAGGAGAAGAAAAGGGAGTAGCAAGATGAAGAGGGAAATACAAGACAACACGAGGAGAGATGAAACGGTGGGGGGGGGGGATAATTGAGGAGAAGAAAAGAAAGTCGTGAGTGGGGGTGAGGAGAAGAAAATAAAGGGTGAGATAGAAAGGGAGATAAAGGAGGAGAAGAAAATGAGGGGTGAGATAGAAAGGGAGATAAAGGAGGAGAAGAAAAGGAGGGGTGAGTGGAACAAGAAAAGGAAAAGGAGAGGTGAGTGAAAAAGAAAGGAGAGGTGAGTGGAACAAGAAAAAGAGGGGTGAGTGGAGCAAGAAAAGGAAAGGTGAGTGGAACAAGGAAAAGAGAGGTGAGTGGAACAAGAAAAGAGGGGTGAGTGGAACAAGAAAAGAGGGGGTTGAGTGGAACAAGAAAAGGAGGAGTGAGTGGAACAAGAAAGGAGGGGTGAGTGGAACAAGAAAAAGAGGGGTGAGTGGAACAAGAAAAGGAGAGGTGAGTGGAACAAGAAAGAGAGTTACACCAAATTAGTAAAGGAGTTTCCCAAGGCAACAGAGCAAACCAACCATCCTCACGCGGCTACTTGATTATATTATGCTAACTAAGCTGCTAGTATGAAGAAGAGGAGAGCCAAGCAAGTAGAGGAAAGAGGAAAGAGGAGGAAAGGATAGGGGTAGGGTAGGATGATGGGAGGAAAGGGATAGGGTAGGGTTAGGATTGATGGGAGGAAAGGATATGGTAGGATGATGGGAGGAAAGATAGGGTAGGATGATGGGAGGATAGGATGATGGGAGGATAGGATGATGGGAGGAAAGGATAGGGTAGGGTAGGATGATGGGAGGAAAGGATAAGGGTAGGATGATGGGAGGAAAGGATAGGGTAGGATGATGGGAGGAAAGGATGATGGGAGGAAAGGATAGGGTAGGATGATGGGAGGAAAGGATAGGGTAGGGATAATGGGAGGAAAGGATAGGGTAGGATGATGGGAGGAAGGATAGGGTAGGATGATGGGAGGAAAGGATAGGGTAGGATGATGGGAAGAATGGATAGGGTAGGATGACGGGAGGAAAGGATATAGAGGGAAAGAGTGGGATAAGAAGGGATAGAGAGGAGGAAAAGTGCTTGATGTGAGAAAGCGTGAAAAATGGGAGAAAGAGGAAAAGGAGGAAAGGATAGGGTAGGATGATGAGAGGATAGGATATGGAGAGAAAGGGTGGGATAAGAAGGGATAGGAGGAGAGAATGCTAGAGAGAGGGAAAGCGCGTGAAAAATGGGAGAGAGAGAGGGAGAGGGAGAGTTAACCGAGTACAAGCCTCTCGAGGGGAGAACTCTAGTGTGACAAGGATTGCATTGTAAGGGACGAGCCAGGGTAATGTTCTCAATCGTATGGTAGGGATTCATATGATAGAAGGAAACTGGAGGGAGATTAGGACCATAGTCAGTGAGGGTTAAATACAGCCTGTGAATTGCAAGACACTGATTCCTCTACAGTCATATATGATCAGTTGACCTCAGCATAAATGGTTTCTCTCGTGATCCTGTTTGAAGGGACATGTGTAGTTGAGCGAAACGAATGTAAACAAAGTAAACAGCTAAACCAGTTTACTTCAGTATTGGTGGCCTCTTTTATGATCAAGATATGAGGAAATAAGTAGATGTATCTCTGTAAGAAAATAATGAACTTATAGAATTATACAATTACATTTGTCTATATTGCAAGTTATGTCTACCAATTTAGCCATGTTGATCTTAAGGAACTTCTGTTGACGTTATTCCTTCAATGTAGTGTGCCACAAGAATATTTATACACTCACCGTGCTCAGAGAGTGCTGCGGCGGGGTACAGCAGTAAGCACCAGCAGGAAGGGTAACAACACACACTTGAGATACCTCTGACGGGGGACTGGGAGACTCCGGACATCCAGGAGGCCAAAACGGTGGAGTCAACATGTGGGGACCTCTCCTGTGTCCACCTCTATCCTGACACCTGGCCCTTTCGTCCCTTGTGGGCAGGTATTCTTCTGGGTGAGGGTATCTTTCCTCCATTTGTAATCACATCTGCTTTAAGAGCAAGTGTTTTTTCTGCTTAGTGTTATTTTCTGTACTTCGGTCTTCAGCAAATCTGTCCCCAATACACCTGATTTCTTTGTTACTTCTGCCATAGGCTCCGAGAAAAAGGTGTGAGACGGAGAATACCGAGAGAAGCAGGTGTTCGGATGATTCGCCGAGTCGCAGGTAGAGGGAGCAAGTTTCTCCTTATGTGGGTTACGAGTGGCTGAAAGGATACAGTTGTTGGAAGCTGCCGATGCAGATCTTGATGTTATAGACTTAATAGACTCACAATTGGATGCAACCGAGGCGGGACTCTGGCCAACCATCTTTGTCACCTCCTCACTCCAAGAGGAAATTTCGCCACAGTTCTAAAGACTGGACAGGGCTGGAAAAAAATTTTCTTTGGCAACCATTCTCTACCATGAAAGCTTTAGGAATACTTTGAGGATACTTTTTGTGGTTAAATGTAAACCGTCAACACTATCTGGCAGCTGATATGCACACTTACATTTTTTCAGACTTTTTTCCCTGAAACTCATGACGGCAAAAAATCTACAAGAGCCACGTGTTTGACATTGTTCCTTCATTTTCCCGTCCGTCTCCCTGTCCATCACCCCTCGTGGCTGTGACTGTTTGTCTGAAGAGCATCACTGGTTTATTTCATCATCAGTTGTCCCTGTATCGGGGCCATCAACAACAACAACAAAAGCGACAACAAACACAAATTTGTTTATAAATGTCAGCACATATTACATTTCAACATTGGTGATTGACAATAGGTTTATGCACACAGATTATAAGAAGAGTGCTTTGAACAGTATATGAAGTTTCCTATTTTCGTAACAAATAGTGTTAAATTAATGTTGCTTAACTACATTAATGTTACACATAATACTGAACGATGTTCATACACTCAAAATAATTAATATTTACAAACAGGTTTCGGAATAAGTATTCACTACATTTTTCTATATGATCCATGTGACTGTAGGATACTTTCAGTTCGGTTTTCTTTATGTTCTCAATCTTTTTCCACGCTGTTACATTCAATAAGTCAGACCTCCTCTCTAGACTGTTGATGTTACTTGTTTTCTTTCGTGTATCCAAGCGTGTGTCCAAGGTAATCCTGCCTTGCTTCTCTTTCCTAGTTTCCACCCTCCGCTCCTGGAAAGAAACACAGAACAAGTTATTACTACAAAGGTAAAAAGTTTTGTAATAGTCTAACTACTTTAGTGAAACCCGTCATATAAACTATTTGATCTAACCTTTGACCTAAACCGTACTTTGTAATGCATTTTATTTGAAGGGAATACGTGTGCATGAGTGTGTGCTATGCTGTAATGATGTCAGTGTGTGATGCATGAAACGTAGAGTGATGCACAATAATAAAAGTCCATTACATGCAGCGATGTGCGTGTGATACGTGATGTTGTCGTCAGGGATGATGCCATGTGATGAGCCGTGTCGTGGTGATGGCCTCCGTGACATTCTACATGGTGGCGTTAATATAAAGCTTTACTGTTGATATGAGCTGTGATATACGAAGCAAGTATGGCATTCTACAGTTAGTGTACCACAGGTCTTATATGTGTAAGGTGGAGGAGGTCCAGATCACCATTCTAGGCGCCGAGGGGTCCTGACAAGAGGACAGCGCCTGCATACAAACGTTCCTGACAAGCTTCCCTGCATGTAAACGTTGCACACACTCCGTTCTGCATGTAAACATTCCTCACGCTCTCCCTAGACACCATTATGCAGGATGATGGATCGTAGCACCGCCAGACAACCTTTCCCTCGCTTGCAAGTTATGCCAGAGTATTACGGGAGAATATTTCATACAATATTTTTTCCGTCTCAGCATACACGTAATCATATTTTAACCATGATAATATTTATCTCATTAATGTTGATGAATTATAAAAGTAGTCAGTGTTATGAATGTTAAAACTGAATTATTGTTAAGGAAAACAAAGTAATCATATATACGGTACAACATCCAGTGCTAAGTGAAAGTCATGGGTTGGTCATACACACACACACACACATACACACACACACACACACACACACACACACACACACACACACACACACACACACACACCTATATCAATTTCTCCATGCATTGAATGTGTGTGTGTGTGTGTGTCCCAATATACACCAGAACACTTTAGGGGGTATTAAATACATTTGTATATCATGGAAGAAATCCAATGAGATGCAATTAAATGAAAGTGTTGTCATTAAGCTGGAAAATAATGGCTCACGCAACGCAGACATGAAAAAAGGAAACAAGGGGCCATGAACTGAATGATGGAGCTATTAGGTTGGATCAGGGGATTATATAGACCAGGATATGTAGAACTGCCATATTTAGGGGGTCGAGCTGGGGAAATGACAGGGAAGGGGTGTGATGGGGGGGCGCAGGGATGGAGGGATGTTTAACTGTTCGGTGAGTTGTGTCAGCACGTGGATTTTTGGTGGAGTCAGTGGGATTTGTTACATGATGGGGGAAATAAGGGAAGTAACCTGTTGTGGGCAAACTGGTGCACACGTAGTCCTCCAAATTCTGTCATAAACACACACATTCCTATAGTCTCACACGGAGGGATTCTGTTTCCTGGCTAGCTTGTAGGAATCTGTAATCTCCTAATTTCTCCAAGCCAGTTACTTCCCTTAAATAGTTCAATGTGTTGTCGGCGAACTGGAGGCTACTAATTCCTCCATACTCTTTCACAATGTACTATTATCTTTGCTCTATATAGAGAGATGTGCTTCGCTTGGAGGAATCGATATCCTTTCATTTGTTAACTACAGAACAGACTCCTTAAGTGGTTGGTGAGTTAAAGTTTTATGTATGTCAGATTCTTGGAGTATATTGGTTGTGTTGCTTGATAGGCTGTTTGTTAAGGTAAGGTTGGCTGTGTTATTGGGTTTACATCTCGTCATAGAATAATTACAAAGATAATGATTCTTCCCAACCCTTCCAGTAAACAGACCATCTTCACTGAGGTATACTGTCTCCTATCATAATATTGACCTTATTACTAATTTGCCTTCTGAAATACTAGATGAATTTTCGATATATATATATATATAGTATCATATATATATATATATATGATAAAGATTAGTTTTGACAATGGATCCTTATGGCTACCTGGGTGTAACAAATCTTTTCGCGGGCAGATGCAGGTGGTATTTCCTTTACGTGATCAGAATGGGCGAACATTTTATTTCCATTGTCCTCCTTTTAACGAAATATCCGGAATTAGTTTGTAGTCGTTGAAAGTAGTATTGATGGTCGATATGACGCTTAAATGGTCCGAAGACTTAGGCTCCTTTTTATTACCCAAAGAAATAAAAGCAGTTGTTGCAATCATTCTTGACAAGGGAGTAATGTGCCTTGGTCTTGACAAAATTCATGGTTTTGAAGCATCAGGAAAAACTCACAAGGAATGGTAGTGTCATCAAACCACAGATCGTAAAAAAATTAGCAATTAAAATTCCTTTCGAGGGTTTTGCCTCAATGGAATAATCTGAAAGAGCTAAACCAAAGCAAATTAATATGAAAATAAAAGTATTTTTTGTTCAATCGGAGTAAAGTTTTAATGTTTGTTCCCGATAAGAGTAAAATGCTGCTATATAACCTCGGGATCAATAAACATTTGATACTTGAGAAATGCTGGCGAGAGAAGATGAAGGCCTCTACATTTTTACACAAGAAAAATACAAAACAACAGAAGCCTAAGTCAGGAAACACATGGAACCATAATAATGATAATAGAGGAGAAACTCTCGACATTTTACTTAAGATTAAGGAAAGTTTGCACGAGAGCAGAGAGAAGGCCAGAAAACACATGGGGGCAATAACGGGGACGATAATGGTAGAAAGTGTCGACATTTCACGAAAGACCAAAATTACAAGGCAAAGCTGGTGAAACAAGAACAAAACAGATATCGCGAGGGAGTCCCATAATTATCACAAATGAAAAATATAGTAGGTTAAACATCGATGAAAATATCACCATGTCGAAAACCCGTAAAATAAAATATATTACTATAGTATATATATATATACATCTTATGACAATGAAATATAAGAGAAACAAATAATAGTATTAATAATAATAATAAATGGTGAGGTTGTTCCATATCACAGCTTGGCATGCGTCGTCATCTCCTCCTCCTCCTCCTCCTTGGTTGTATTCGTGAAATTCATTATAACTTTTCCGTCTTACTCACTCGCTTCATCACCTTAATCTCTGCCTCATCAGTATACAGTCCCTCCAGGCCCTCTCCTCTAACCCGGCCCTATCGTGTTTCAACTCCCTCCTCCTTCCCTCTCCCCCTTCAGCACTGTCTTAAAGTTTTTTTTTAGTTTTTTTTTTTCACTGTCCTTCTCTCACTTGTCCTGCTACTATTTTTGAGTCTTGATGTATTGCTTTACCAGTGTTTTTTCCTTTCTTTTCCTACGCTGGTTTACCTTTCCTGTTTTCAATATTATTTCTGCCTTCCTCTCTTATAGTTTTTCCCTTTCCTTTCCTGTTCTACTGTTTTCCTGTTCTATTCCGACTAGTCCTGTTTATGTATTCTCCCCTCCTGTCCTATATAGCCTTTTCCCTTTCTTTTCCTGCATTGTCCTACCCTGTCCTGTCCTGTTATTAATTCCTGCTGTCCTGTCTTTTTTCCTTCACTTCCTCCTTCGCCTCCTGCACTGACCTAGCCAGAGTTTTACTGCTATTCATTTCTCCTGTTATAATCAGTCTTCTTTTGCCTTTCCTCTTCTACATTTTTCCGCCTTGAATTGATCTGTATTAGTGTTTGTGCTTTCCTGGTATGTGTTCTTCTTTTCCCATACTACTCTTTTACCGTACTACTCTTTCTTGTTTTGTGTGTGTGTGTGTGTGTGTGTGTGAGTTATTTGTCTTTCCTGTTCTTGTGTGCTTTTTGCCCAGACCGGTCCTACTCTGCCCTCTTCTATTGATATTTCTGCTACGTCTCGCTGCAGTGTCGTGTCACGTATTCTCTCACCTTGCCCTACCTTGTCTTGCTCTGATTTTATCCTGCCCTCTTTTCTCTTTTCCGTGTTTTCATTATTCCAAGCCAGCCGTGTCCAATTCAGGTCGTTTCTGCTGTTTTTAGTACCTTCTGCCTTTTCTGCCACGTCTTACCCATTCTGGAACATGACCTTTCTCTTCTCTGACCCTCTCCAATTTTCTTCACATCTTTCCCTCGACATTTCTCCATCCCCCACCCCTCTTCTCTTTTTTCCCTTGATCTTTCTCCTTCGATATTTCTTTCTCGCTCACCACAGTCTCTACTTTTTGTCCTCTCAGTATTTCTCCTTCCCACACATCCTTCTCCACATTTCTCCAACGATATTTCTCCTTTGTTTATTGTATTCTCTCGATCATTTTTCACCTCCCCCCCCCCCCCCATACCTTCCTTCCCTTATCCTCTCATTTTTTCTCCTTCCATCTCCTCCCCCCCCTCTACTTTTTTCTTTCGATTATTCTCTTTCCCTCACTCCCATCCACATTATATACTCGATCATAATCCTTCCCTCACTCCTCTCTAACATTTTTTTCTCAATCATTCACCTTCCCCCAGTTTCTTATCCTTTTTTCCCTAAGCATTCCTCCTTAGAATTAGTCTTCAACCACTCTTCCTACTTTCCTATAAAATTTCCTTGTGCGTTCTTTATAACAAACAGGGTGTTATTTTCAATCTGTTTTTCCAACCGGCATATCGGTGGGAGTGGTGGGTGGGGAGAAGCCTTGTCTCTTATCTATCCTTTCCATCTACACGTAGTCTAGATTAGCGTAGTTAAACAGTTGCCTATACTTCATTTCTTTGTATTCCCTTATCCTCTTTTATACACTTTTTCCCTACGCATTTCTCTTTCCTTAGTTGCCTTGCCCTCTTTCTCATTTGCCCACTCCCTCAAAGTCCTTTCTCCTTCCCTCGACCCCATCTTCTCCTCTCTGTTCTCCTCCCACGTGCTATACTCCTTCCCCCACCACCTCTCTCCAACTCCTTCCCTCGATTTTTCCCATAGTCCTTGCTCCTCCCCCTCCCACTATCTTTTCCTCTCCCTCCCCCCACGTATTTTTCTTCCAACCCCTCCCATTCCTGCCTGATCCCTCCCTGGTCTTTCATACATCTTTTTGTCCCTGGCCTGACCCGACTCCTGAATGAATGCCTTGTCGTCCAGTTCAGCCTTGTTCCTCCCACCCTCTGTTCTTGTAGTGTATTTTTCTGTCGCTATTCCTTTAGTTTGCCCCCCTTCCCTGACCATCTCCCTTTTAATCTCTCTCTCTCTCTCTCTCTCTCTCTCTCGTCTCTCTCTCTCTCTCTCTCTCTCTCTCTCTCTCTCTCTCCTCACATTTCCATCTCTCTCTATATATATCTTTCTATCTATCTATCTATTTTTCAGTCTATATGTGTCTTTCTATTTAGATATGTGTGTCTGTTTTTATGTGTCTGTATGTATCTGTCTGTCTGTTTTTTTTTTTTTTTCATCCCTGTTCATTTAGTTCCACGAAACTCTCTGGTGTTATTTAATATTCATCACCAATGTTCATTAGACATTGCCTTTCATTTTCACTGTCCTCTTATATTCATTCCTGTGCGTCTTCCTCCTTTCCTTTCCTTCTTATTCTCTTAGTGTTTGTCTAAATATTTTCTCCTCTCAAAAACATTACTACACAATATCTATCTTCTCGTACTTAAATTTTGCCATTACTATAAATTAAAGTTCATATTCTTTCACTAAATATTCCTGTGTGTTTGTTTCTTTCCTTTCTTCAACTTAAGGTTCTGTTGTTGGTAATTTGGAAGGTCTCCGATTCCTCCTGAGTTTGCTACGTAACAAAAGATCCCCTATTAGTACCATTGAGGGCGCCTGTTTTCTGTTCTAGTTAGAAGGAATCAGTAGCCTTCCAATTTACCAACAAGAGAACCTCACCTCAAGTGTTGGTTTTTATGTTTCTTGTCATCTGATTCTCTTTGCATCTTCATTTTTTTCATTCAATTTAATACTATATATTTTTTTTCACACATTCCCTTCTGCTACACTTCCTCTACTCTTCCCCCTCTTTCATTCCTTCGTTACGCCCACCTCGTTCTCTCTCACCCTCACTCTCTCTTTTCTACCCTCTCTCTACTCATTATCCTCGCTTCATGCTCTTTTCCCATCTAAATTTCTCCTACTATAATAATTCTCTTATTCTTTTTTCTCTATACCTCTTTCATACTTTTCATCTTCTAATATTCTCTCTTCCTACATTATATTAATTCTCTCCTTCCCTCTCTGATTTCTCTCTCGCTCTGCCTTTTCTCCTCCTCATACCTTCTCTATCTTCTCTTTCACTCCTCCTATATAGCTCTACTATTCTTTATGTTCTTAGGCTTTTACCATGTCTTCTTATCTATTCTCTTACTCCCATCTTTACACCCCATTTCCCCTCATTCTGCTTAGCTCATGCTCACTTTTATTCCTCTCTCTCTCTCTCTCTCTCTCTCTCTCTCTCTCTCTCATCTCCTCTCTCTCTCTCTCTCTCTCTCTCTCTCTCTCTCTCTCTCTCTCTCTCTCCTCTCTCTCTCTCTCTCTCTCTCTCTCTCTCTCTCTCCATTTTTCATTTACATCTCTTCAGTCAGTGTGTTCTTGTTCTCCCTCTCTCTTCCACATTTTTTTGTATTTTTTTCCCTTTGGCCCGTGTTTCTCTCTCGTTTATTTTTTTTCCTCTACTTCTCCCCTCTCAATCTATCTGTTATCTGTCTTCTCTTCTCTCTCTCTCTCTCTCTCTCTCTCTCTCTCTCTCTCTCTCTCTCTCTCTCTCTCTCTCCTTCCTTGTTACGTGAGTCGCCTTAATAATAACAAATTAAAAACACATCATATTTTTTTTCCCTCTATGAGTCAGACGTGGGTAACTTTTACATACTAACCTTCCACGAATTCCTCGAGAGGGGGAGATGGGGGGCGGAATTCCCCTTAGCCACACAAATTTTCTCACACCAAGATTGTCCTTTTAATTTTCCCCCACATTCCCACATCGCCAAGAATGCCTATATATTTTTATAGGACTGTGTTGGTATTCAGAAAGTTGGAGCTCAGCGAGTCCTCCTATAAACAGTACCACAAAACGCCACCACAACCAATATCGAAGGAGTTTGTTTCGTGGCATAATCAGGAGAAATCAGTAGCAGCGAATATTTCCACTAGATCACAGGGTGCTTAATTAAAGGGGTCATCTATTGTCTGAGAATAAGGGGGGGGGGGAGGCTACTGATTCCACTAAACTATATTGCCAACACAATCCATATTCTCGTATACTGAGTGAACTATTTTGTGCTTTATTTTTATCCCTGTGAAAAATGCACCGATTCCCTACTATATAATATTAACGACTTCTCTTTAGTCAAATATAATCATCTAGGGTTTGTAATAAGGCAGAACATATTATATAAATTAATATATTGAAAGATATTAATATAAGGGGTAAGAAACGTCGACGTCTGACAATGTGTGTAGGTTTTCTCAGGCATAATATCATCTTACAGTCAAGCTACATACTGTAATCCTGTGTGTGTGTGTGTGTGTGTGTGTGTGTGTGTTTTTAATATATCTACAATTCCGGGAGTATATAAATTGAACATATCGGCAACATGGAATATAAAAGAGATTCTCATTGGCCATCGCAAAGTTTAATTAAGGCTAGAACAAAATTCTCAGCGGCAGAGATAATTGCAACCCTCGACAGAATTTCAGGAGGCATGTGAAGGCTAATTTAAAGAGGCTTAAGGTTGCCTGGAGAATATTACGTACCACAAGACTGACATGACACGATATTCTGCACTGGTGGTGATGATGATGATGATGATGATGATGTAAGGAAACGAAAGGATAGTATTTGGGAATTCTATATATACATTGTCTGGGTATTTTTGTCTCACTGGCTGGACTCTTCATAATTATCAGGTTGTGTGTGTTGGGGTAGGTTAGGTTATGTTAGGTTAATTCAGGTTTAGGTTCGTCGAGTTTTGGTTGAGTTAGGTTGGGTTTGATTGAATTAGGTTGGGTTTGATTGAGTTAAGGATGTGTTCTGTTTTTGGCAAACTGGAGAGCTACAAAACAACCCTACTTGCATCCTGAGATAGTTTTTTTTTTTTTTTTTTTTTTTTTTTTTACTTTTTTTTTCTGGTATAACATTGAGAAATCAGTAGCCTTTCAGTTTGCCTCATATAATTTTGTCCTCCCTAACTTGAAGCGGTGACCTCAACGTAGACTTTCGCAATCTTGCCCACCGTCGCCTAACTTGATACAACCTAAGGGGATAATATACTTTCGGTACATTGGAGTGTCGTGATTCCTCCAAAATATGTCAGGAAACAGGACCAGATAAAAAAAAAAAAAAAAAAAAAAAAAAAAAAAAATCGTGTCCTGTTGCTTGGAATAATTTGGAGGAATCAGTTGCTCCAGATTTACCAATAGTGTACTACCCTTTTAATTTGATGTACTTGCTTCAGTACAAAAAGATATACAAGTATTTCCGGATCAAACCTAAAGCAGACCAGACTAATCTAACTTAATATGAACCTAACTTAAAGAAACCTAACCTAAACTAACCAGATAATATTACCTATCTTCCACTAAACTAAAAATACTCTGTGCCAATATAACCTAATTCTAATTAGTTTAGAGAAAGCTGAAGCATAATGAAAACGAATTAATTCTAACCTAAATCAACCCAAGTCCACCCTAAGCGATATTCACACAATCTGCTCTAACCAAACATAATAGATAAAATCATATTATTTCCGACAACAACCAGGGAAAAGATAGCGAGGCGTCGAACTCATCCCACCTTGGAAAAATATATCAGCAAAGGTTGCCAATTCTCTTGTTAAATATTTCCCTTCAACACGCTACCTATATATTTCATGCTCTATTGACATTTTTCCTGTAAACGAACCGATATATATATATATATATATATATATATATATTAGAAAATTTATACATGCCAGGAATACTGTCCGGTAAGAGAGAGAATATATCAAGAGAAATACTACACTCTTGTCCCAGCGGTGATAAAATGAAAAATATATTACACTCTAGTTTAAAGCATAAATCATCATATAATATTTATTGAAGGTACTGCATTATCGTATGCAACTTAAAACAGTACATTGGTTGCCATGGTAATCATACTTTTCTTTACACGCTGGTTACTATACAGCTTTACTGATACATTTGCCATCCAGTGTATCATTTCTAAATGTAGGCGTTAGTTTTCACTTACATTTTATTACAGCAATATTATCAACATTTTACGGGGCTGTTTACATGGTCAGTATATTTTCCAGCTCTCTGGGAGCATTTACAGAGACAGAGTGTGCAATAATTCGTTTGATAAACTGTACTGTATATTACTAGAGAACACCGAATGAAAATGACTGTCTCAATACTCACAACCAGTCACACAGTACTGTAGACATTCTAATCACATAATGTCGTCACCATTTTGTTCAATCGTAATCCAATCACCTCAGATGAAACCATACCACTGTCCCGTATACTCGTAC